>JAVQIZ010113763.1:0-37378 GCA_036023535.2 Galaxias brevipinnis
TCTAAACTGAATGATGAAGTTAGCAGCACCGCTCTGAGGTGAGTGTCACTGCTTCCAAAGCGAGAGCAGGCACTATGACTGGTAACGTTATGTTTTCCTAATGCTATCGAATCAATCATATAATATATATTTACCCTTACCTTTAGCTAGATTTGGAGCTCTCACAAGGTTACAAGTTAGCTTGTTCAAATTATACTGTAATGGCCTGGTATTGGCTACAAATTGCACGGACATACAGACTCAGAGCAGGAAAAATCAACATCAAATAAAAAAGATGCAAGAAGGCAAGGGGAATTTGTATTAAGTGAATCGTTAAAAGGTCAAACAATCAATGCTTTGAGACGGCAACGTATAGGTGGGCTTCCCTGTAGCACATATAATCAAATTCAACTGAAAATTGAGCCTCATCCTCCAAATGGGCAACCTCAATTGAATAGTATGAGGTAGCCCATTTTGACAGGGAGAACTTACTGCTCATGCCACCCTGTTTTGAATTTAAAATGCATACTTTTTGAACACATTAAAGCATTGTCGGTGAAAGCCTGACCTTGTTGAAAATAAAATCAAACGGTAGTACTTCATCGTCATATGTGTCCACCATTATATTATGATGAAGAGGCACTACCGATCTACCGGCAATAAGCCCCCTTGTCAACAAACTGGGTTTGGACCGCAGTCTGCTTGTGCTGCAGGGGTAGGTTCTGCGCGCTAAGGCGGTCAGTCGAATGACTGCGATGCATCACCGCATTTGCGCAGGGAAATGCATTTCTAGTTTGTTATTGTTACTCGTTACCTCTTCAAAAAAGTTACTAAGTTACTTTACTGATTACTCCCTTAAAAAAGTAATGCGTTACTAACGTTAGTAACTTTTGCATTTCCCAATTTACTCAAACTCTGAAGTTCAAGCTTTTTTTATCCCACACTGCTGACTTGTGATCGTTCTGTGGCACTTTCTATTAGCCAGTAGGCCCCAATATATACATATATGTAGGAGAATCAACTTCACACATCTAAACCCCCCCTGCCCATTTGGTTGTTGAGGAGGGTGTAAGATGCTCTTCAGACCAGAGAGACAGGACACTTACCTTGATCAGATAACATGGCTTGGCTTTTGGGTTTTCTGCGTGAGAACAAGGTCATAAAACCTTAACAATACCTTTTGGGTCTGGACAGAGGACCCCCTGGAATGCCTGGAAAGGAGGGGGGGAGCCCCTTCCCTCTTTCAAGGGAGAGAATGCTACCAGAGAGCCAATTTATCTGTCCTAACAACCTAACCTGAATTTTCCAAGGACTGAGATTGGTTGTTTAATGGAGTAACTTAACAATAATCGAACAAGGACATTGACAATGATGAGAATTGAAGTATAATATTATGTTTGTAATGACATGAGTTTATTGGATGTATAATTATGTTTTTTTTTTAAATAACTCTTCTTTTCCAGCTAGTATACATACTGTTTGGTACTAACACATTCGTAACAAGAAGACATAGACTTTGCATAACTTTGTAGAACATTTACAAGTTTGATAATAGAAACACATGGAGTTAGTCAAAGCTCTATAAATTCCATGTGGTCACCTATCTTTGGCTGCCCCCAAACCTGTGTCAAGGGACACCCCCCCTTTGACCGTTTGATAAAAGCAGACTCAACAGAACAGAACTTTGTGATTTACCTATCTTGGAGAGGGAAAGATCATCCCTGTCGAGATCAGAAATGATTGCGCAACTTAATAAACCATGCGATCTGCTTCACAAGGCCGCGTTCTATCAAGAACTTTGGAATACCTGCTACTAAGGATGTCCGCCTTTCAAAGCACAACCTTTGCTGATTAAACCCTCAACAATGAACCTTTCGAATTACCCGTGATTAACCTATCCCACGTTTCATACCTGACTTGCTAGCATTCGTAGATCACTATCATTTATTCAGTGTATATCTGTACATATTTGCCTAGAATTAGAAATAAATAGCTGTTTGTTTAAACCCCTGTTTCCTTTTCCATATGATACATCCATTCACACAACTAGAATTTACTACTTCAGAATAGAGACGGAAACGTTTAACTTTCATATTTGCGTTAATATTGAACTAATATTATTTTAATTATTAATAAAAAATAAAGCTAATACAAAGATCAGACCTGGTTTCCCATCGAGCCATGCAATAAGCTAAAGTCCTTGGGTGGTGCCCCCTTAATTATTTGATGATTCTTTTAATCAAATTGATTGATTATGCTATTAATTTATGAATTAATTAATAATCTAATAATATTGATATAGCGTTTATTAAATACCTTTACACATATTAAAAGTAGTAAGACCCAGTTCCCCTACAAAGCCAACACGGGTTATAACAGTTGGCAAAACTCAACTATTTTATTCAACTCTATGAAATTAATTGCTTTGGTTTTCCACTTTCACACAATGACAGTTTTGTTTACCACTATCTCACGATCTGCTGAGAGGCTCTTCTGAGATATTATCTATAACTATTATTTATTATCTATTGCCTTACTGACTGTTAGCCTAAAACTGGAGGAATTTGAGTTTGTGCATATGGAGTTTGTGTTTAAACTGAATTCTGGGCAATACTCCTCCCTTTTGTAAATTAATATACTGTAAAATTGACCTCACTGGCTTGCTATGTACACGGAGTCTTTCCTATGTTTCTATAGGGAATTGAATCCCATTGGATCTCGAGCTCTTTCCCACGACAGTATTTTTATCCCAGAGGAGCCGGCAAAGGAGCCCAGACCAGATCAGACCATGTCCCAGGAAAACGTCTCGGACAAAGTTAGAAACCTGCAGGTGGGTCCGATTTAAATTCACTCTTAGTTGGTGATCACCATTACTCACCTTTTGTGGTCTGAGGTAGTCTACAATATAAAAAAATATATTGCTGTGCTTTATTGGTTTAACAGAGGCAGATAGCACACGGTATAAAGTTTGGCCAAAAGCCACCTTCTCCGAGGAAGAGTGAGGGAGATGATGGCAGCTCTGATGAAGAGGAAGTTCCCAGAAGCCCGCTCAAGGTCTTTGCACAGGTAGAGGCAGAGCCGGGCGAATCAGAGCCAAAGGTGAATTACATGTTGTTGTCTTTTAACGCATATATATATATTATTTTACCTCCTCACAGATTTGTAATGTGAAGGTTTTAAAGTCAGGACTAATTGTGTGTCATTGCTAGAACAATGTTGGGCAAACGTTGTGGTTCCATGACATTCAGGTCCATGGAGCCAGCCCGATCCCTTGGGATCAACCAGTTGGGACACACAGCACACCGGTGAAATCCCCCAGGGCCAAACGAGTTCCAGCCACCGGAACAATTGAGTCTATCAACCTTGATTCAGTCCCCCAGTCAATTCCTCGATTAGACAATACTGCTGCCAAGCACAAGCTATCAGTCAAACCCAAAAATCAGAGGATCTCTCACAAGCACCGCAGGTTCACACCGGTGAGAAAGTTGTGTCGATACAGTATTGTTGTATTGCTCTGCCGTGAACGTGTGTAAACTAATATAGAATGAAAAAGATTTCTGAATGAAGATTTTCTAAAATAGAGCTAATGCAGCTGATTAGGACATAATCGTATAATTTTTCTCTCTATCCAGGACCTTCGTGAGGTGCCTATTTCTGGTATCCTACAGGAGGACCTGGAGGCAGCAGGCATCTCCGCACACAGCCAGCATAGGAGCCCAGGGCTTGCTGAGGAGGAGGAGCACTTTGAGCCTCCAGACCAGTCCAAGAAACAGAGACTCCAGGAAGAAGAGAGGCTGGAGTTCAGAAGAAAGAGAGAGCTGGAGGAGCAGAGGCACAGAGAAGAGGAAGAGGAAAGGCAGAAAAGAGTAGAAGAGTTAAGGCTGCAGGAAATAGAGGAACGAATGCACAAACAACGAGAGGAAGAGTGTATCTTGAAAGAGGAGGAAGAAAGGAAGCGAAGAGAAGAAGAGGTGAGAAAATTGAAAGAGGAAGAGGAGAAAAGAATAAGGGAGGAGGAGGAAAGGAGGCGACGAGCAGAGGAAGAGAGGATAAGGAGAGAAGAGGAGGAGAGGAGAATGATAGAGGAGGAGGCCAGAAAGAGATGGCTGGAAGAGCAGAGAAAAAAAGAGGAGGAAGAAAAGCAGAAGAGGGAGGATGCAGAGAGAAGGCAACGAGAACTGGAGAAAGAGTGTCTCCACTTAGAGGAGGAGAAGAGGCTGAGAGAGGAGAGGGAGGAAGAAGAAAGGAGGAAGAAGCAGGAGGAGGTGGAGAAACAGAGGCTACAGCAGCGAAAGGAGCAGAGGCACAAAGAGGAGGAGGAGGAAAAAAAGAAACGAGAAGAGGAAGATCAAAAGAGACTTTCCTCAGACGCGCCCGACGCCGGTTCAGACCCCCTGGAGAGAAAGAGGAGGGCCGAGGAGGTTCGCTGGAGAGAGATGGAGGAGAGACAGAGGCCGTTTTCCTTCAAAGTCTCCTCTGGGGAGAAACAGATTCTGTTTCAGAAGGTCAACCTGACGCCTGTTACGCCCTCCTCAGGCCAGCAGGGCGGTGCTGTTTCGGACCAGAAAGGGACCCCCAAGGCTTCGTCTCCAGGAGGAGGTGGAGACTCTCCCACTCTGCATTCTTCTCAATATGTCCCCCACACAGCCATCTTGGTGACGGGGGCCCAGCTGTGTGGCACTGCAGTCAACCTGGACCAGATCAAAGACACAGCCTGCAAGACTCTGCTAGGTCTCGGAGAAGACAAGAAAGGCATGGGAACGCCACCACCAACAAAGAGCAAGACATCACCAGACTGCAAGACGGGGAAAACAAAATCTCTCAGTGAGTCTTCCGCCCCGACAGACCAGTCTGGTGCGGCTGTACTAGCAGAGTGGGCCAGCATCAGATCAAAGATATTCAAAGGAGCAGAGGACGGGAAGTATGAAGACTACCCAGACCCCAGCCGAAGCCAAACCAGGCCCAGCAGTGAAGAGCTCAGCCAGACTCCCTTCCAACACTCTAACCTGAGGAAGACTATGTCTGCTAGCGCCAAGTTCTCAATCACCCCAGCCAGGAAGAAATTTCCCGACTCAAACAGGAACTCTGAGTTTGTGAGTGAAGAGGACCAGGAGGAGCTAAAGACGGAGCTTGTTCGATCTGACACCCCATCTGCTCCCTCGCCAGCTACAGCCAGCAAGGCCCAAAGCAAGGCTGGTAAAAGTGTTCGAATCTCAACAGGTACAGAGGAGTGCATGTTTGCCAAAGACCTCCCCTCCTTCCTGGTCCCCAGCTCCGCACAAGGCACAACCAAACCGGACATGTCAGAGGCTGACTCTGGCAGCACCGGCGAATCGGAAGGCTCGGATGATAGAGAGGAGGGCGGAGAGGGGGAGGAGGGCAGTGGCACCTCTCCGTTTGGTATTAAGCTCAGGAGGACCAACTACTCCCTCCGCTTCCACAGTGAGCAGTCCACAGAGAAGAGGAAGAAAAGGTACAGCGCTGGGGACAGCTTTGATGGCGTCCCCTCACCTCTAACTCCCATAGAGACGGACTGTGATGCCTCCGTGTTCTTCGAAACGTCCAGCCCTTTGTCTCCTATCAGAGACAGCTTTGGGGCCAAGCCCTCACATTCCACAGCTTCCCCCGTCCAGCCTCGGGCCAAAGCAGCAGGAAAGGCACCCAGGCCCGTCACGCTCAGCGAGGGCAGCAAGCATCTGTCAAGGCCACAGGTCTTCCAGAGACCCACCACGCCACCTAAACCGGCAGGTGCCTCTGCCACCCCGCCCCCGTCGCCACTGCCCAGACCGGGCCGCAGGGGACACAGTGATCCAGTACCCCTAAAAACAGTGGACACAGCATCGGACACAGTCAGCCAGGAAGAGCAGGCTGACAGGAAGGAAGAGTCCTCGGCAGTGGCCCAGCTGCAAAGGAGCGTGCAGGGGGAGGAGGAGCCCAAGGAGAAGAGGTCCTTCTTCCCTTCCATCAGCATCCCCTGGAGGGAGAAGGCGGACAGAAAGACCGAGCTCATCAGAAAAGGTCAGTGTCACCTTGGGGCAGCTATGCTGTTTCTCTCTGTGGCTGATTGGCTGAACAGATAAGGAGGCAGCAGTGTTCTCGATTGATTTGTGGAATAATAATGAGTTGCTTCTTTAGGATTTTCAGTAATAAGCATTGCACTTATTTTGAATGGCCTACAACATACAGTACATGTTGGTTCTCCCCATCAACAGAGAAGCCGTCTCTGCAGAGTAGGCACTCGTTGGACAGTACGCGAGCGCAGGAGAAGGAGGCGGGACCCCTGTGGATCACGCTGGCGCTGCAGAAGCAGAAGGGCTTCAGGGAGCAGCAGCAGAGCCGAGACGAGAGGCGCTGCCTCAGAGAGGCCAAAGTGGCGGAGAAACAAGGCCGAGATAGTGTATGTTCTGCATCTGCCTTTGTCCTTGTCTACCGCTAGCTAACATATCCACTGATTGCCTATAGGTGTACACACACACTCACACAAACTGTATTCACACACACACGACATCACAACACGGCTAAATGTTACATCTCTCTTCCAGGTTGTGTTGGTAAGTCCATCGGAGAGCAAAGGGAGTGGCGCCAGCACTCCTCCTAAAACATTGACGCCAGAGGAACCCAAGAGACCCGACACACTTCTGGGGCGTCTCGAACGCAGGGACCACCTGAAGAAAGCCAACACTTTGCCGGGCTCTGTTACAGGTCACAGCTTTCTAAATAAAAGTCCAGGGCAATTTACTCATATACCCTGCATCATTATTGAATAATTCTGTATCAATCTTTAGTAAATAAATTAAGTGTAGCCAAGTGTAATGTATTGCAATATACTATCAGAGGTTTTAAGTGTTTTCCAGTTTTAGGACATAAGCTTTTTACAACCTCTAATAGCGTTTTGATCAGGATAAACTCCATGTGTTATCCACTTTGTATTGATAGTGGTTCTTTACGGTGTCATTGGCATGATGTTAATGTCTCTCTCTATCTTCACACTGGACTTTGTATTTCAGTTGAGATTGCCGACTCCACTCCCTCGCCCCCAGCTGTGAAAGAGGTGACGAAGCGCTTCCCATCAACGGACACTCCCCAGGTGTCCACAGAGCCGGCCTGGCTGGCCCTAGCCAAGCGCAAAGCAAAAGCCTGGAGTGACTGCCCTCAGATCATCAAATAACCCCACTTTAACATTCGGCCATGGTCCACATAAGGACTGTACACTGCCTGTGGGCTATGGTGCATTCTAATTTTGCCCCATTCTCTGTTCTCTCCTCCTCATCTGTCACACTGAACTCTAACCCAACCATGTAGCCATGCCACTAGTAGATTGTTGAGGTGCGCTCATATTAAAATATTCAAAGGTAATTACACATGATCATATACCAAGTAGAAGCATGCGTTTTTATCCTGTAGATCCAACAGAAGCAGATCACGGCTTAGAATTGCAATAGCTGATCAGACCCAATACATTGCACTCCTTTGTAGCCAATAAAAGCAGCCGTGGCTGTAGATGTTTCGTGTACTAAACATAGTAATACACAAAATTAGGACACAGATAACATTTATTAAGTAGAGGGGTACCTTCAGTCAGAACAGTTGTTAAAGGGCTAACAGCAACAAAAGCCTACACACATCCCTGTGTCAATCCTTCTCTGTGACAGCCCACAGTAAATGTTACAGCCATTTTCTTGGTTACCTTATCTTTTGGGTAGTATTTCAGGCACTGGATTTAACTATGATGTAAGTCTCCACCGTACTTGCCAACCTTGAAACCTCAAAAATTGGGAGGATATCCAAACAATTGCGAGGTCTGGGAGTCTTCTACAAAAAATCGTTTTGATAGAGAATAGTGGCAATGAAAATTTAGTTTTCGGGAAAATCGTGAGGGTTGGCAAGTATGGCCTCCACTGAGCCATGTCTGCAATGTACAAAAGAAACTTATTTTTTATTATTTTTTTTTTACTTGTATTCAAAATTAGTACTTAGTATAACAATTCTCACTGTGTCCGTGAAGACTGTGACAGCTGTTAAAGAAGCTATTGTACAATTTGCCATTACAAAGTAATTCTGTTTGTAAATGTATATTGAATCTGAGATACTCTAGTACATGGTGGACTCACTAAAACACCAGTTTTTGTTGGGCAATTCATTGTTTATTGCATAATATTCTTTTCACTAATATATGATGATGTAACTTGAATTTGTTGTTATGGAGAGCAACTACCTGCTTGCTATAATATACAAACCTTCATAGCTGTCATACTGTAACATACAACCTGTGCTAGTAGCTATTGTAATGATTCTTCCAAAATGTTTGCAAGTACTGAGAAACTCATGACCATAATGAAATAGGCTTAGACCACAACTTTTCTTTCTATAATGTGATCTTAACACAAATCACAGGACTTTATCTTTCAATTAACATTCTAATGTGAAAAGCTTCTCAACACTGATTGGCTTAGCTCAGTTTAAGAAATCTAAACTGCTTTGAAGTCAACATTGCAATAGCTTCAAAGCTTGTTCCACATTGCATGTTTATAATAGTCTCTTGGAAAGGTGCGAAAGTGGAGAGTTCAATCGCTTTGGATTCAAAGGTTCTTTGGTCGAGCTTTGTTCTAATAATTTGATGAAATGTCTATGAGTACCCATATGGGTTCAGCTTTTTCAAGTCTCCCCTCACTTTTTTCACTTCTTTATGTAATTACAATAATTTGTATGTATGTAAGTATGTATGTATTATTATTATAATTTTTTTTTAAAGTGGCACTTAAGTCTTAGTCACTTTGTCTTTTTGTTTTTAACTTTGGTCATGTGCAATAGTGTGGTGTGCACAGTGTTGTAAGTAACATGAAATGTTTGGTAATATTTGCATTTTTGTGTCACTTAAAGAATGTTCTCAGGAATTTCTCTAAGTGATACAAATATTATGAATAATGTAAATTAAATACTGATGTCTGAACTTAAGACCAATGTACTCATTTGGAATCGGATTTCCGTACGTGCCCTATTAGGCCCATGATAACATTCCAGCATCCTGACAACCTCTCCTTACAACTGAACAGACTTGGAGATGTATTTCCTGGGTTTTGATTTTAATATCAGCACAAATATACATGATCTCATACTTTGGGAAGTCTTAGGAAATGGTCCGTGTTTCTCCAATGTGTGTCAGCTTTACACAATACACAAAGTCATTACGACATCCAACCACAAGGCAGTTCTCCCACACAACTGGAGAGGAGAAAATCTCCCCTGGAAGAGACAGAGAAGCTTTCCTTGTCCCACTCTCGCCATCCAGGATCCAGAGTGTCCCATCGGTGGAAGCCAAGCCCACCAGTGACCCCGTAATGCCCCAGGGGCACCCGTCAAATGGGTAAGGACTGGAGTACACCCTGCTGGTTGTCTGGAAGCACCAAACCAAGGACCCGTCGGTACAGTCCAGGCAGTACACAAACCCATCATGTGACCCACACACAACCCTCTGCTGGTTTGACGTGAAACATGGAGATGAGAAGACAGGTCCTTTGGTCTTATATTGCCACAGCTGCAAACCAAAAAAATAGAATGATACACAGGCTTTTTAGACATAAATTACCTTCCACAAACTCATAATGGTGTATGCATTGCAAGGTATACAAATATGTCAACCGTAGTGACTCAGACTCAGAGCCCCTTCTCACCAGTTCCCCCGAGTGACCAAGGCAGCAGATGTGTCCATCCACAGAGCCAATTACAACATTAGCAGAGGAGCAGTTTGGAGAGGAGAAGAAGGGAGTCTGTCTGGTATACATCCAAAGTACCTCACCACTGTCCTAGAATAAAAGAGCACTCAGTCAACAAAAGGCTATCAGCCAAGCCACTTAGCTTCCTCGCACCTTTCTTGTTCAATTACAACTCTTACAATTACAGTAACGGGTAAATGAGACTGTTAGATCAATCATATAGTACTACTCAATCTAGATAACATACTCGTAAAGAATAGAGCAGATATTTGGGGTCAATACCGATATTGATATATTGGACAATATTCTTTATACACATATATACAGAATATATTCATAAACACACATTTGTTGAAATTACACTTCAAATATGGGTATCAAACACTTGTGACACAGATATCTAATCACATTTCGTTTTAATGTTTATGTTGCTTGTTTTACATCTGTTTTCCCCTTGGCCAGGTATCCATTGTAAAAGAGATATCTCAATGGCACACGCCTGGTTAAACAAAGGATAAGAAAAAAAAAACGGTGAATATTTTTGCTGATACCGTTAAATCTGTGATAGGTCCATATCGACCGATAAATCTAATCGAGAATGCACCAGAACAACTACTACTATGGGTACGTATGATTAACAAAGGGATAAAGGCAGATTCCCTTACAGGGCTGAGACAGAGCAGGGTTCCTCCCAGAGTGGCCACGTACAGCTGTCTGAGGGACGGGTGGAGAGATGGTGAGGAGAACACGGCCCCAGACCCACAGTGGCGCTTCCAAACGCACTGACGAGCCTATAAAGACATAAACAAGCACATTTGAGAGGTACACATAAAAAATAAACAGATATACAAGTTATATGTATTTCTATACTTTCATACCATATTTATATAAGCAGAGTAATGTTAAAAGATGCACATAAACATGTACAAATACCTGTGGGTCCAGGGCGTAAATATGTCCATCGTGGGAGCCCACCATGACCAGACCAGTTTGACAGTCCACAGCAGGACAGCTTTTCACTGCATCTTCTGTCTTGAACGTCCACCTCGTCTCGCCAGAGTCCGCACACAAAAAATATAAACTGCCATCATAGCACCCTAAAGAAAACAAAAACAACTTTGACTCATCTTTATTGTTAAACACTGTACATTTCAAGAAAGGAAACCACACCAAACAACTAGATTTATTTCTATGTTGATACTGACCTACCACCACGAGGGTCCCACACTGAGAAACAGCAGCCGAGGACTCAATCCTGTCCCCTAAGACCCTCTCCCACCGGAGCCCCCCACTGGCCAAGTCTAGGGCCTGCATCCTGTGGGAGTGGGAGCCAATGAACACTGTGGTCCTGTTCCAGTCCTGTTCCATTCCCCTTTGCACCAGTAGCACAGGTGAGGCATCCACACACCTGCCAGTGTCTGCTGACCAGCTAAGTTTCAGTTCCAAAGCAAGGGTCTCAAAGGAAGCATTACTATTAGTTATATCATGTTCACTAGTGCCCGCTGTCTGGTCTATACTCGCGATCACTTGAGTGCAGGGAATTTCATTAACAGCGATTGGCCCCTGGAAGTCCGATTGCATTTTATTATCGGTTCTAACATATTCGCTCTCTATATCTACAGCTTGCCCTGCCCTCCTCACTATTGTATATTTTACAGTTTTATCAAGACTAGATACTCCAACTTTTAGCATCTTCTTAGCAGCTGTTATGGAGGAATAGGTGTCAATGTCCTTTCTTATACTTTGTTTTGAGTGGAGAAAATCTGCTTTGCGTTTTTTGTTCTCAGGCAGGGGCATCATGCTACTGTCAGAGGGAGGCGTCATTGTGGCAACATGCCTTAGTACGTCAGAGAAGGTCCCGTCAAGTACAACCTCCAAAAGTCCAGATGATGGACTCAGTGGCAGGGTTGTGATGATGTCGTCACACAAGTGAATCGCCTTGAGGGAATCACCGCCACTGAACAAGAACTTTGATTCCTCCTCAATAGCTGTGTCCTTAGCAAGACCAAGAGTGTCCTTTGAAAACATAGAAACACTAAAGTTAAGGAGTGTACACGCATCACAATAAACACAAAATGTTTTTTTTTATAAATGACAAAGTTAAATGCATTGCTATTCTTACCCTCCACAAAGACTGGAGTCTTTCCTTTAATGTCTCCACATCACCCAGTGAGGCATGCGACGCAGAGTTTTCTCTCTGTCTCTGGTACATCTTCATAAGCTCACCCATAGACACTTTTCCTATGGCAAAATAACATTAACAGGAGGTCTACTAAACACCAAAGCATAGAAGAGAGTATTAGAGAATAAGGTATAGTTTAGCTTCATTATGACTGACATGATCGAGCTACAGCCTACCATGTGAAGTTAGTGGTAAGGCAGGGACCAGCACTAGTGTATCTGGCATGCTGTAACTAGGCAGGAGTTTAGACAGTCTCTGAATAATCGCTCTCTGTAGGCCTCTGTTAGACGTACAATTATTTTCGTGGTCTGTGTGGTAAGGCTTGGGGCTTCCCATGACATCTGAAGAGGCTGAGGTGCTTGGGTTAAAATGGTGTCGTGCCGATGGTAATTTAGGAGTTCCCTTTGGTTCTTCAGATGTCAATGGCACAATAAAGGCGACTAGGCAAGAGCCTTCATACAGACCCACAGCACAGGACTGCACCTGGTTGAGACTCATCACAACCTGGAAAGGGTCAAAAAACGTTATACTGTTTGAGTTCATTAGGTACAACAGCAGCAATAAAAGGGTAAAATATTTACACATCTAGACTAAGCCCACATGAAGAATTAAAGCCAAATATATTTTACGATCAAGTCGAGGATAATAGCTTGCCGATTGTATTGGAACATGTTCCTACTTGCTGCAATGTGTCCAGGTGTACTTGTTGCCCATGGCGTTTAATCAGCCTATCCCGCCGACCCAGGTAGTAGAGCTGTGCGTCTCGAACCTGCACCCAGTCTCCCGTAGCCCGCATCATCCCGGGCATGATAGCTACCTCATCATCTAGGAGGCAGCCTCTATCTTTTCCACCTGCACAATAAATTCATACGCTGATATTTTTCCATGATTAGTTGCAGTTTATTTGGGGGGTGCACGCATGTGTGTAATAAAAATCCTTATTCCTACCAATGAAAACCTGTCCTTCTCCCTCAGAGACAACATCGTTGCTTTCATCCCTAATTTCCACAGTGGTCCCCATCAGTGGGTCTCCAAGTGGCACAGATGATTCAGCTGGACGTTGGTTGGACTGCAGTGCACTCTCTGGTACTTTGTAACAACAAGCCCAGCAAGACACCTCAGTGATCCCATAAATGTTGTACATTTGAGTGCTGTTTCCTTTCTGTCGCCAACTCTTGAGAATGGCTAAGGATGGGCAGGCCTCACCTCCTAAGGCTAACACACGTAAAGAGGAGCTGGCAGACAACACCTTTTCCTGTATAATGCGTACACCAAAGCGTCCTATCAGTGTGGGCGTTACCTGAGAGAACCATAAAACATAATATGGTAACCAGCCACCACAGAAGACTACACACTTAAATACAACACAAACACCATCCACACATTTAAACTATCTAAACTACAATCTTTTAAGAGTTACATTTCATTTTACAAGTTTTTACTAATCACATCTGTAACACGTAGTAGTAGTAGTAGTTGTAGTAGTAGTAGTATTCACCTGTAAGACAGTCACTCTTTGATTATTAAACAACACACTGGCTAGTCGGTTGGGCATTTTCTTGATGACATTGGGAACAATGAGAAGTCGTGCTCCTGAGGACAAGGCCAAGAATATCTCCACCACTGATGGGTCAAAGGTCAAAGGAGCGGCCAGAAAAACAACGTCTTCTAGATTAATCTGAAACAGGGATCTAGGGAGAGAGTTTTCAGATAAATTCACTGATTTAATGCTACAGATTTCAGAACAACATCCCTTTTTTCTCATTCAATACAATACATCACAATCTATTACTATAAGTCTGTTTATTACAAACCTGAGATGAAGTATGTTAGGCACTATGCACTTGTGGGGTACCCTCACAATCTTGGGGTGCCCTGTAGTTCCAGATGTGTGTAACACATACGCTAGATTTTCTTGGGAGGTTTTCTCTGCCACTCTATCAGAAGCAGAAAGACCATCAGTTGTCGTATCCCTGTGTTTTCCTGAAGGTCCTGTTTGGACTCCATCTGTACCAACAAAGTGTTGCACATCCACAGGTAAGTGATCCAGTCTTACAAGTGTCAGATTGAGAGTGGACATCACTGCACAGACCTCGACTGAGATCAGGTTGGAGAAGGCTGTTTGGAATTCCTTATAAAAAAAAAAGTAACAGAACTCATTCAAACTGAATATAAAGAAAATGCAACCATTACGCCAATCATATTAAACATATTAGTTTCTCTAGTTCTATGTCATAATCAACAGATACTTTAAATTGTACCTCCAATAGATGACTCTGAAGGAGGCAGTACTTCAATCTACACCGAGCAATAATGCGGACAGACACAAGTGCTGGGGCGTCTGGGTCCAGAGGTACATAAGCAGCTGGTAGCTGTAAAATGCTGCCAAAGAGAACCTTGTAAGGGACATGCCAATTCAATTCATCATATGAAAGAAAGAATATATTGTAAACCAACGCATAAGCTTGATCATACGTTTGATCTTCACAGGACTGTGTGTAAGTTATCATAATAACTGATGTAATTCTACACAATCAAACACACACAATTGTGAGTTGACTATAACAACAACTTACCCTAGAATCCAGATAGGCAAATGCACGTCCATATTACAGAACAATGCAATCATGCCATAACTGTCTATGCAGCCCGTCTGTAGAAAAAGCGTTAATTTATTCGCGAGTGCAATAAGTTCGCTGTAGTTAAGGGATATTGAGCTTCCAGATAATGTTCCACTATCAAATGTGACAGCTATTCTGGAACTGTTCAGGGAAGCGGCTTTGGCTACCATGCCTTGCAGAGTAATCGGATCCATCTCTATTACAACTCAAACATAAATAATAAGATAATGTGGTCAAAATTGCATAAAAAATATAAAATTAGGAAGAAACACCGTATTGCATGAATCCGGACAGAACACATTTCTTTTGGTTATGATGTCGCGTCCCGATGACACAACTATCTTAAACTACTACGTCACATATAGCTAGTATCCAATCATTTCCAGCAGTTTTGTAGCGCAAACTTCGAACTCATTTGACAAGACCAGCTAATAATAAAGTTGGCTAAGTTAGCTATACTTTTTTTAACTTCTTTAATCATAGAATATCTCATTTTAACAATAGATTAGCGATATGGATACAAAAAATGCAAGCAACCAATTTAAAATCAATAGTTTGGTTTTTCGAAATACATTGGAGCAAATCTTTGAGAAGGTAACTAGTATAAGTCGTTACGTTACTACTAGCTAGCTCCAGCAGGCAAAAAAAATAATACCAATACAGTGAGTGTATTTGTGTTAGCTATTACTTTTTTTGCTACTACCAGAGCGGGCTAAAACATCTTTCACTCTAGCTCTCGCCATGTTGAATCAATTTCTATACATTTGTATTTATGTTTTTACAGTATTCAAGATTGGATGATGGAGGGATGGAATTAAACTTGCAGACCATGTCAATGAAGGGTAAGTAAAGGTTACATCATGAATAAAATAGCTGCATTAGGTTAGTTGTTTCTGTCTTATTGTAAATTTGCCATCATGCACTTACTGAATTTTTTGCGCGATGGTTTTTTTTCTTTGCGTGATATAGATGTGGAGCACTGCATGGACTCAACAAAGACGAAGCTGTCAAAGCTGGAATTATCAAAGCTAAAGGTTTAATTAACACGTGTAACAAGTGTTTATTTTCATTAAAAAAAACTGCTATGGTATTTTTGTCAATGCTATTTTAAATTATTTAACAGCTGGAAAGTTCCCACCTGGAAGTTTACGAGTATGATGGGGCAGATAAGAGTAATGTTGGTATAAATCATTCTCTGATGCAGCATGAAGCAGACAGCAGCCTTTGTAAGTTGCATGTTGTGTACATGTTTTTTTGAAAGATTTTGTATATATTGTCCAAAATCAATTCATGGAAATGACCGTCCATTTCATCCATTGCCTTTCTCAGGGTCGTACGGAATTGATAATTCCCAACAGACACTGAATTCAACGGAAGCGACGCAGAGCAGCCTTCATGGGACGTTGCATCAGCCTGAGGATGAGGATGAGGAGCTGGAGCAAACGCTGAGTAGCCAGGGCAGCTCTCTACAGGATCTGTACCCCACCATGATTGGTCAGATTGGGGAGGTGTGGCGACGCCAGCATCTCTCTGAGGCGGCCAGCTCTGTGCTAAGGAGATATCGCAGGATGAGGTTGCACACCAACAGAAGCAACCTCACCAATCGCACTCTTAATAACACCGTAACTAGTGTTAGATCCGTCCACAGAAACCCGAATAAGACTCTTCTCAACAATCACAAGTCCACTCTTCAAAGAGTCTCTGGGAATGCTAGCTCCACAAAAACATCAAACAAAACTCCTACACAGTCTCCCTTGCACACCATTGCCAATTTACAGCTGCAGTCTCCTAGAAAGGAGCCAGACTCTGTGAGAAGAGAACAACACTGCCCCATCCTGGTCATGGACATCCCTTCTTTCTGCTCTGGTGTCTCACCCAGATATGCATGTTCTGAGCCTGCAGAGACCCTCCTAAACCAGACCTTCACTGTGACCGAGACTTCCCAACCTAAAAAACACCATGCTGAACAGCCCACACCTCTTGCCTTCAGTCCTGTTAGACTTTCTCATTCGGTAACGGGAGGATCCATGAGCCCATATCAGAAATCTCTGTCAAGTGGGGTTAACCTAACTACAGTAAACCCTGCTTATAAAATAAACACCTCCACAGTCTCAGAGGACTCCTGTGTCTACCTATCCCCGACAAGGCCAGGATCCTTTAGAGCCAGGCTGCTGAATATGGAAAGTCATCGTTCATCTTTTAATACCCACACCAAAAGCCCTAAAACACTCTCTGAAGAATGGCATACCAGAGTTCCCGTGGAGCTCAGATATCACCCGCCATCTCCTACCTCCTCTCATCAGTGCTCACCTATGAAGCTGAACATCCCAAACTCATCCCCGTTAAAACTCCACCCTACCCTGTCATCTGCCAAGCCAGAAGAGCCTGTGCGCCAGCGTCGGCTTTCTCTGGACTCCAGACTCAAGTCCAGAAGTCACCATCCCTCTTCTACACAGCTTGAAGATGAGTTTCAGAAGCTGTACCATAAGTTCATATGCCAGGCTAAATCTGCCGACCTGCATGGTCCCTCATGTCGTGTGTGTGTAAGAATCTCTGAGCCCAGCAGGGGCCACTGCTCGTCCGCTCTGGCAGCCCTGGCTCTGTCTCCACACCACTCGCTCATGAGGAAGCGCCACAGAGAACTGGAACAGGACATCTCCCCGCAGTCCAAACGCAGCAGGGACGAGTACTCTATCTACTCTCCAGGGTCCCTCCGCCAGACGAAAGCAATGCTAAGGCAGCATTATCGCTCTCGCTCGAGTGGCCTTCTGTCCTCTACGACCATGGAGTGCCCTGCGGACCGCCTAACCTGTAGCCCCTGGTCGGCTCGCATGTCTCATGGATACAGAGCACAGCCCCCCCCCTCATCAAACATCTACTTAAGGAGATATGAAGGCATACAACTGTCTCAACATTCTCCAGTCTGGGTAATGATCATCTGTGGAAATTATTAGAAGACAAAAAAACATGTATTCAATGGCTTTGTTGATATTTAAATATATACCAACATGTGTTTATTTTTTCCGGTTTTAGAGAGAGAAGTACAACAGATTTGTTGCAATGCAAGGTTGGTTTTTAAGTACCATGCTGTTTAAAGTAAAATAGTTAAAAGTAGTTAAAGTAGTTATTTTGTTAAAAATGACTAAGATTGCTGTTTTCCCTTTAGACATGTCACCCAGAACAGCAGAATGGCAAAGTGGTTGTTCTCCAAGGTAACCATATTCAATACATGTCATGCTATTTGGCTTCAGGTGTGATAGTTACACACTTGGATTTTCTTTCCATTTGTTAACCAGTTTCTTTTCTTTCCCTTAGTGTGTCTAGGAGAAGACTGCTTTATAAATGAAGTGTCCAACACTTTCCTAATGCCCTCTTCTCTGGCCTATAGATACGTGTTTTCTCTCAGTAAATTAATTTGTTTGACCTACTGGTTCCTGATATCATAAATGTGTAACTAAATTGTAATCCTTTTCATGTGTACAAGGAAGATGTACTCATTCTCTGAAGAGTATCTTTTAAATAATATTTAAGAAACTATTATCTTGCTTTTTTTCCAGTTACTGCAAGCTTCTCATTGTATTAGAAGTTGGATGTGTACATAAAAATTCTGTATTAAAATTATTTCAATTTACAAAACAGCGAACAAACAGACATTATCAATTTGCATTTATTTAGTGGGCATGACACAATGGAATGTTTATTAAAAAGGGAAAGCAAAGGAGCTAAACATTTATAAAGATGGCTTTTAAATTGACAGCAGTTAGTGTTTACAGAAAGGAAATTAAATCGTCAAGTATATACTGCTATTCAAATTAGGTAAGTTAAAATACAAGAAAAAGCAATACTGTCCAAAGGTTGAAAGAAATAGGAAAAAGCGTACCAGCTGTTTTTGGTTTGAAGTCATGTGCGTTTGTAACAGCTGCGCTAAGATAGCCATCTTTAATTAAATACAAACTAAAGATGAATGAAATACAGTAATATAGCTGCTTTGCATAAACACACCTCAGCAGAATTGCATACACTCAAGACACTAGCAGGATCATTCAGAAGGCATCAAAAAAACAGCATTATCATACATTTATTTTGTATTGTCTATTCATGCTTTTGAGTGAGCTGACTAAAAAGCAGCACAACTAACATTTACGTTCAGAACATGGACACAAGCTGTTGTGGGGTCAGTCAGGAAAAGAAGGGTTATAGAGGCACTGAAGTCACCTAATTTCAGCCACAGCTTTACTGGCTCTCCGGGTAACAGTTGGCTATGGTTGAGGTGGTATCTCAATGGAAGTTTCTTTATGAAATGCATATATAAGCTGTTGTGAAAATTCACAAGAGCCTGAATAAGACAATCCATTGGAAGGGCATAAAAAGAGTTGTGTGGCATAGCTCAGGCAAATAAGATGAAAACAGATCAGGCGCATTTACAGAGTGGTCCTATCAGAGATGGAAGATACAATTCATCCGCCCAATCTACCTGTCTGCCCACAGAGATTGTGGCAGCTTTCTGGTTTTCAAATAATCACCATTCCAGCTCTACTGGGTACTTTCCCGTTAGGCAGGCAGTGCAGTGGCCAAATTTTCTGCAAGGCTTGTTGGAGCTGATCATCTCATCTTTCTCCTGCAGTGACGCGATTCCCCCCTGGACTGCTGACAAAAGCCCTTCCACGGACAGATACTGGACACTAGTGGCCCCTGTACATTGCCCAAAAGTTAGTGAGGTCGATGTTAAACCCCAAAGGCCATAAGACATGGGAAACAGGGACATAGCAACAAAAAAAAAAACATTGTTTGATTGAGTCTTCAATTTTCCACAAAACTATTTCACAGATAAAAACATCTCTATGCTACTTGGAGACACTGTCTTGAAGATTACAAACTGGTTTGTCAGCATAAATCGAAACCTAAAAAAACTACTTTGTTAGTAATATAATACAATTGTATTACAAAAACTATTCAGCAGTAAAATAATGAAACATGCAATAATTGACTCCTTACCAATGTAGCCAGCAATATCCTTGAACTCTGGCCTGTTGGCAATGAGTTCTTCTTTGGTTGGAATGTTGATGCCCATGTAGCAGGGAAACCTTATTGGTGGAGAGGCAACTCTGATATGGACCTGAAAAAGAGAAGAGAAAGGGTAACTGTTTTAACACACATATACTAATAGCTAATGAAATAAAGTGTAAACACTATAACGTCATTATAATCTTTTCCACTGACCTCTGTTGCACCTGCTTCTTTGAGCAGCTTGATGATGGGGGATATGGTGTTGCCCCTGACGATGGAGTCATCAACAAGAACTACTCTTTTGCCAGCAAAGTTATCTGTCAATGCGCCAAACTTTTTGGCAACTCCCAACTGCCGCAAGCGTGTGTTCGGTTGAATAAATGTTCTTCCAACATAGCGATTCTTACACAGAACCTCTACGTATGGAAGCCCTGACTGCAGGAACACAAACAGATAAACAAGTTAAAGCATGAACAAGTTGATGCAGTTAACTCTTGCACTTCGTATGACAGCATGTTGACTTACCTGTTGGGCATATCCAAGTGCAGCAGGAGTAGCAGACTCAGGCACAGTGCTGACAACATCGGCATCCGTTGGGGCTTCAATGGCCAACTGTCGGCCACAGCGCTGCCTCACTGTGTAGACCATCTGACCTGCAAAAGATACCAAACTATTATCTCTTAAGCTATTAAGGGTAATAATTCATTGTTATATAATAATATAGATTAGCATAGCAACTACAGCCCTATTTCAATCAGAAAGCAACACGGTGACATGATCTTACTGACAATCCCTTAATACCTTCGAATATGGAGTCCGGTCTGGCAAAGTAAACATATTCAAAAATACAGAAAGCAGGTAGGTCTCCCTCTGGTCGAGGGACAATGCTCAAGGTCTTTATTCCATGCTTAGAGATCTGGACAATCTCTCCAGGCAGGACCTCTCTGTAATACCTGAAGACCACACAGATCAGAGGGGCATAGACGTGAGCCTTAAGGGCCCGCACATTACCATGGTGACGGACTATGTCACTCTCGGTTATATAAGCTTGCAGACTTACTTGGCACCAATGGACTGGAAGCTGCAAGATTCTGATGACACAACCCAACCTTCTGTGTCTCCCTCACCAGAACCTAACAGAAGGAAACAATACAAACCCATGACAAAAGTACAAGGTTTTCGTTGCCGACACCTACACAGCGCAGATAAATACTAAGCAAAAGAGCATCCATTAAAAGGATGTGAAATTAGGATTAAAATGTTTTCACAGATTTTTCTGGCTAAATATCAATAGGCCATTTTGTGGGATTTGGGATAAAGACTATAGTGCATACATCTACAAAACCACCAAAGACGCTGCCAATGAGTGCAACCTCAAATAAATCAGTCACTGCATCCCCTTTGTTAATATACACTACACCGAAGAGAAGACCCAAAATTGTCCCCTAGCAGGTCACCATCATGAGTGTTACACACCAAGCGTTTGATTACATATTTATAAATACCATGGTGACTGCCAAGGACGAGATCGAGTCGTTGAGGGTCACCCACAGGTTCTTTGCAGGGTACGAGTTTGGGACACCAAAAAGTCATCAACAATTACCCACTTCAACCCACAGTAAAGCGTCTTACAAATAAAATGTATCATAACTTATTATTACCTGCACTGTGGAGCCTGGAAATAGGGACGAGACGACCAATGCTGAGGGGTCTATTTCCGTATGGGTCACGGACAGCGTAGATAACATCTGTGTACATCACCAACAGGGAGTATGATGTAGGAGTCTCAGTCATCAAATTCTTAATCCTGAAAAAGTAAAAATGGCACAATAATTTGTTTTTTACTGGCAAGGAATCGGAGTGCACGTAAATGTTTAGCAGCGTGATTGCATATATCAAACTGACCTGGCGACCCAATCGGGAGCATCCAGCTCCTCCATAGGTGGAGTGAGAGCCAACAGCTGGGTGATGAGCTCACTGTCTGAGCTGGTGGATAGGCCCACGCCATGGCGCATCACCTGTAGCGGTGCACAACACTGGATTCAAACACGTGTCCATATACAACACACGCAACATCACTATTTAAATACAAGTCACATAGATTTCAAACATGATACGACGGTCAGTATGTTCTGCTTTACCTTTTTGCGAAGTGCGGCGGCATTTGTTAACTCGCCATTGTGTGCTACGGCAATCTTGCCATGCAGTGTGTCCACCACAAAGGGCTGGCAGTTCTGCAGTTCAGAGTTTCCTGTGGTGGAGTAACGGGTGTGACCGATGCCCAGATTACCATACCGCAGTTTCAGAAGGTCTTCAGGTGGGAAAGCACTGTTCACTAGCCCCATACCCTATTGAAACAAAGTACCGGACCAGATTAAAAAAGGTTCATCGTAGCCCACAGTTATCATGCTACAATTGTATTTCTGTGAATAGGGGCATTCAGTAAATTTTTTAACTTGGCTTAGGTGAACTAACAGAAGAACAGTAGAATTCCCTCTGAGATGTTAAATGTGTGTGTGTGCGTCGGTGTCCAGGTGATACATAGCGTTTGTGCATGACTGTGTGAATAGGAGTGTTGGAAAGGCAGGGAAAATTGTGGTTTGAGCTCATTACGCAGCCATGGAGCCAAATAGTCAGTTTGAATGTTGCAATGTGTTTATATTTGTTTATTTATTTTGTAATGTGTATGAATTTTTACCTTGAGAGTTGTGTACGTCGGTGGGTTTGCTCCATTACTTGTGACAATTCCAGCACTTTCTTGACCTCTAGGTAAACAAAAACACACATACATGTACTGACTGAAATAATAGTAATTAGCTACATAATCAAAATTATTTGAAGGAAAGCGCATTGACTAATGCCATTTGAAACTAAATACTGTTCCCTGAAGTAAAGAAACCAGACATGTGAAAACTTGACTGTAAACAAACCAGTTTTGATTCAAACAGAGTACTCTTGCAGGAGAGAGAGAGAGCAAAGAGAAATGCGCATGGCGTTGCCTTATATGGAATGGCCTCGTGATGCAGCCTCAGCCTATTTGCCAAGCTGCTTCTCAGATTACAATAAATCCCGCCCCCACACCACAAAGCTTAAGCCAGTAGTGAGGCCGCTCTGATACATGTAGGCGTTCCTCACAGGCTTAACCGTCTGGTTGCCAAGGGAACTGGGCGGCAAGAGAGGGGGGGTTGGGGGAAAAGCAAAGCGTTTCCAGGTCAGCTCAGACATGGAGAGAGGAGCAGGGACACAAAGGAGAGGTGAAGAAGAGGTTGTAGAAATGGATGGGACAGAAAGGCAGTGGGGAGAGGCAGAGATTCTAGCTCTTATGTCAGTGTGGGAAGAGCTGAGAAGTCAGTATGCCAGTGATAGCAGAGCCATGTTTGAGTGCCTCTCAGAGCGTCTGAGGAGGCTCAGTGTGCTGCGTAGCTGGAGGGAGTGTCAAGCCAAGTGCAGGATTCTGGGACTGCAGAGCAGGAAGCTTGACAATCCAAGCACATCTACCATCTACAGCCAGGGAATGCCTACCAGAGAAAACTCCCAATTGACCTCTAACGGAGGGTCAATGGATGAAGACTGGGGGGAAGAGGATGAACACATAACTAGAGACATCTACTCTTCCTCGATACAGGAAGGTAATTGTGAGTTACATACATGGTGTGGTATAATTTTATAGATGCAGCGACAAGATCAGCAAACTGATTATTATTCAGGAAAAAGAGAAAAAAACTGACTTCATGCCCCTCACTTTTACACCGGCCGCTGTTTTTACTTTACAGGGGCCCTATTATGCAAATGTTCAGGTTCATACCTTTATTTAGGGAGTTTTACCAGAATAGGTTTACGCATTTTAATGTTCAATAAACAATTTATTTTTCCCCAAACTGCCTGGATCTGCAGCACCTCTATTCACCCTCTGTCTGAAACGCTCTGTTTCCCCCTCCCGACGAACTCAGTCTATTCTGATTGGTCAGCTGGCCAAACAAAGGGAATTTGCCTTCGTGCTGACGAAAACAGCGTTTTCTCGACACGGCAAAACCACCCGGCCTCCGCTCTGACTGACTCGGGTTGAGGGCGTGCCAAACATTTTTCAAATGTGTGACTTTGAGGTAGATAAGTTACGGAACAAAACGCCCTACTACAAACAAGGCTTTTCAGGCAGTTCAGGAAAGGTGTTTTCTATGGGAGAGAGTAGCTCCCTTTGGTGTGAACTATGGGCTTTGTAACTTTCCAGACCTTTTACACGCACGAAAAGCCATATAACATACTAAAACGCAAGGGGAAATCCCAAAAAGCACAATAGATCCCCTTTAAATATTGAGGCGCTTTCCGAAAGATACAAAAACATCATGCACCACACTTTCACACTGAACAACGTTTTTACTTTAAATAGGCCTATTAAGGCACTTTCCTAAAGATACCAGAACTTTTAGTCCCAGGAACTACTTTGAGGAACTAAAAAGTTTCTGCAGCCCTATGTTATCTGCCTTTAGACCACTGGAACTTTCCCCAGAAGAATAAGCAATTTAGTCCTCTGATGCTATGGCATACAAACCGACATCGTTAGTTTACTGCAACAGTAATAAACATCTAACTAGCCTATCTAAATTATAACATAGATAGCGAGTAACATAGGCTAGAGAAGGCTAAGCCTCCACTAAATGTAACTACCCACATTTTAAAATAAAAATAATGGTGATCTATAAGAGCGTGATTAGTTACTTTTGCAATATAACTATCAAAAACAGTATTGGCTGTTCTGAGATTCTGAGCCTCCCCCTCAGGATGGGCTTCCCGGTAGCACATATTATCAGATATAACTGAAAATATTTGCCTCCCCTCCAAATAGGCTACCTCAATTGAATAGTATGAGGTAGCCCATTTTGAATGTGAGAAATGACTGCTCAGAATGTGTGTCTTGTAACTTCTTCATATGTCAGAACAATCGATATGAGCTTGAGCAGTTCGAGAAGGTACTAGCCCATTTAGAGGGGAGGCTCAGAATTTCGGAACATGGCTAACTTAAAGGCTTGCATTTCAGGTGTGGGATAGTTAAAACTCAATTTCTAACCACCTACTACAGCCATACTTTTTTATTGCAGAAACAAAAAGATATACACAAACATTAAGGTACATTTTAAGTCTAGAGTAGAATATGGAATTGACTAAGCACATGCCACAGCCATACCGCTGTGCATTATTGTTCCGATTAGAATTGCTGAACATTTTTGTAAATATTGGCCATCCCAATCCTCTGCATCACTCGCTGCCTATATGGACAAAACATCATGTTTAAAAACATAGATATATTGCAAGTATTATTATGTTATGTTTTTCATGTTGACAATTCGATTGCATGTTTGTTTGCGGTCGCACTTTTAAAAATGGCGGTTGAAATATCGGTAGAAAGGTACTGCTGCTTGAATACAAAGAAATCCACACTGCAACCCCCACCTTGAAGGTTCCTGTACTTTGGAAAGTACTACTTCCCGAGCAGGTACCTTATAGTTCCTGCTATTTGGTCTCCGGAACTTAATTTAGACCCTGGTCCCTGAGGTCGGAACACAGACGCTACGTTCCAAATCGCATACTACTACTTTTTTTTCTTTTAGTAGGTACTTCAGCTGCACTTGCTTGGGTACTGTTGCATGCATTTTTTGGCATACTGCATTTGACATGATATGTATTGGGCAATGTTTAATCCTTTTGAGGCTTACAATATAGTATGGCAGTATGGGCATTGAGAGAGTACCGGGGAAGGTTCCTAGTTCTTGGGGAAGGTTTCTGGGGTCAGAAAGGGCTTTTACTCTGCTCTTTAGTAGTAACTACCAGCTTTAAAGCTGCTTGCTATGGCACATAGGCTTAATTTACCACAGTACCTATGGTGCTAATAATGTTCACAACCATACTCCTAAATCAACCACTTAAAACTGGTCAGTAGGGATTAAATATGATCCAGTTCAGCAATACATTCACAAGAAAATCTAAGGCAAAAAAACGTATGCAAATGTATGTGTGGTTCTTTGTACACAGGAAGTCATGGTCAAATACACAGCAATCTCACTTACGCTCAGAATTTTGGCGGAGAAGGAGGACGCCATTGGTCAGATGAGGAGGTGCGGGCCCTTTTATGCGTCTGGGCTGACCGCAACGTCCGTGAGCGCCTTAGAGGAACGTTACGGAACAAGTCCATTTTCCAGGACATGGCTCGTCGTATGCAGCAAAACTTTGGAGTGGTAAGAAACTGGAAACAATGTCGCACTAAATACAAGAACCTCAAATATGAATACAAGACAGCAAAGAACACTCAGGAAGCTACAGGGAACACTGGAGGTGGCGCTGGGAAGTACATGAAGTTCTTTGATGAGGTGGAGGCCATTTTGCACGACAAAGTACAAATGCCAAGGAGACAAGGAGATGGGGACCAAGGCGCAGGCAGCACACTAACAAGAGGGCATGAAAGTGAACTGGTAATTGAGATTGATGACGGTGAGTATTTTATTAACACGCTTGAGTGATAAGTCTACATAAATGATGCAAAGCTATTTCTTAAAATGCATATGTTTTTTCTTAAAAATGTCAGATGACAACGGTGAAGATTATGAATCTGAAAACAATATGGAAGGAAGATGGAAAGAAACAGGTATATCTATTTAAATTATATATTTTCAATCCGCCTGTGTGTCATCTTAAATTCAATCATTTTTGTTTCTGTTGTATCACACTAGAGGGAAATCTATCCCCGATGGACTCTTCCAGCTCAGGACACTTCCATGTAGTTACTGTGTCTGACACAGGTCGAAACTGGAGTGACCAGGAAGTGCAGACACTGATCCAGGTGTGGTCTGAGCAGGGTATGTGCCAGCAACTTGAGACCTCCACCAGAAAGAGGGACATCTTTGTGCAGATCGCTAACAGACTTCAGCAGCAGGGCGTAGAGCGCGACTGGAAACAGTGTCACACAAAATACAAGAACCTGAAGTGCCTGTACAGATCTGCCCAGCGAGCCAAAGCTGATGGCACAGACCCACGCTGTCTGATGAGGTTCTATGATGAGGTGGATGCCATTATGACAGGGGTGGGCAAAAGGCCACCACTTAACATGGGGTGTGTGGAGCCCGTTGAGGCCAGGGCAACATTGGTGATGGGTTTTGTGGGGCAAAGTGAGCTGGGTGCCAGTGCAATAACACTGAGTGGGAAAACTACCACGACGGCACCTAAGGAGGAAAAGGCCTGCCCGACTAACTCGTTAACCCCACAGAGCCAACATGAGGGGACACTAAGCAGTGGAAGCAAAATAGGCCTTCCATTCACAGGCAAGACAATTAACTGCGTTTTAATATTGAATTCGCTGATGTATTTTTACCGGTAAAAATAATTAACAATAAGAATAACAACACTGGAGGTCTTACTGGTTTAAATGTACATGTTAAATCATAGGGTTATAAACTGGAGCTCAGATGGCTAATGAAACTGATCATATTTTGTCTAACTACATTTATGCTCCTTGCAGTTCATTCTGAAACTGGAACACATAAAGATGTATTGTCAGCAAACAGAGGGATGAAAAGAAAAGCTGTCGAAAAAGGTTCGAAATGGGCCTTATTCAATATTGAAATTTGTCACGAGAGTACATTTAAGATGCCACATGAAACTCTTAACATTTACGATGCCCTAACCATGGACGGTACGATCTAGTCCTGTGACATACCGTGAAGTTTGCTAATTTAATTATTGTGGAGAGGTTTCACCACAGTCAGAAGTACATAAAAAAAAGAATTTGAAAAAAGAATAAACTCTTTCCTTTTTAAATTGAGTATTTTTTCATAGCAGGAGTCAGTGACTAATCAGTGAAGGACAATTAAGACAAAGATAAAACAAAACAAAACAATAAGCCTGTTCTTCGTTTTCAGATCCAACAGCCAGACCAGCGAAAAGACTTGATACTGGAGTCAATACTGCTGACACGAAAAGTATCGCGTTCCAGTGCAAAGAAGAGCAGGACTCCGAGGAATACGTCCCGATAATAGAGATCAATTCTATCTGTTCAATGGCAACTCTAAACCCACTCAAGGTAAACTAACCTCACACGGCCCATTAATGCTAGTCAATGGCTCTATATCGCAATTACAGACATACGCAGAAAACCCCAAATATACCTTTAAAAGGCTGATGATTAATAATAATGCGGCGATCGTGTGCCGTGAGTATAAGACCTTCAACTTTAAACTCTGTAGAAAGTTAAACAACTTTTTTTTTTGTTTTTACATATACTCCTGCCTTCAGTCATGATCCACGTGCATGTAGTAAAAAAACTGACGGCTGTCCATTTTATTTTTGGTGGCAAATGCCAATGGTACTGTTTTACGGCTGAAAGTATGATCGACATGATATGAGATGACAGTAAATACTACATCGCATTGACTTACCTGTGTTGTAATGCCACCAGTCCTAAAGTTAGAACTTGGGCGACTTCAAGCTGTGTGGGCCATTCTCCGGCAGCCACACAGCCAAATACGCCACACTCTTCTCCAATGCCGGATTCTTCAAACTCCATCCTCACTTCTCAGTCCAAGCGTGTATTGTGCTTATCTAGCTAGCTAGCTAGCTACCCCCTTTCAACGAATGGTTGTAGCCCTAACCTGATGTCTCACAAGCACAAGTCTCTCTGACCACGTGCAGAAAACTAGGCGACACACATTCTTTGCATTACTTGGTTAGTGAGTTCAGAACCAGCTAGCTAACGTAGCGAAACACATTTTACCAACGATTGGCCTAAAGCCATATAGTGCTATAGTTAATGGCAATACTGATATAACAAATGTATCAATTTGATGTGAGGTTTTGTGGGTTAAATAAGGATTTGACAACATATAATTTCCCGAATTAAATATTATCATGTGGACTGCGTTGTCCGATCTGGTTGATATACTAGAGTCTCTCCGAGGCTCCGAAGATTGATAAGAGAAAGAAAAAAATTATATCTAGGGCATTTAGTTTTCTGATAATCGGTCATGCATCTCGTGGATTTGTAAGGAAGAAAAGTTTAGACCCACGTGGTAAATGTTACAATACTTTGATTGGTTGGCTAACAGACAGCGAGTTTTAATTGGACGTTGTTGTACGTAAGACTCGTCTGATTTGTCCTGCTGGGTTGTCTCCAGAGTTCTCTTCTCGCTGTAACGTTAACATAAATAGTTTTTTTAAAGAAGTTTTCAGGTACTGGGTTGCATAGTGTATTACAATCATTTTGTATATCTGCGTTTTAGGAGTACAGATTCACAAAGAACATCAGCATGGCCTCTGCATCAGGTAACTTTGAAGTTTAACGGTGGATACATTGCAAAGCTATCTAGCTAGTAGCTCTTGGTTGTGTAGTAGTTTTTATTTATCCAACAATACAATCAACATGCAATTTGATGGCATTTCTCCGCACACTGCATATACATGTTCTTATTTCAGACCTGAAACTCGGTCAGAAACTAAATGAGGGAAAGACGAAGCAGATCTTTGAGCTTGTGGACCAGCCAGGATACGTTCTGATCCAGTCTAAGGACCAGATCACGGCTGGAAATGCTGTGAGGAAGGACCAGATGGAGGGAAAGGCTGCCATCGCCAATAGAACGACAAGCTGCGTCTTCAAACTGCTTCAGGAGTCAGGTTAGGATTAGGATTAGGGCAGTGTTGTCTTTCAGTACAATTCAAGTATGAGTAGGCAAGGATATATGAGTAATTTTTTGCACATGACGAGAGTGAGCAGCAAATAATCAGTTATATAAGCAAATAATCTAGATTTTGTTCCCTGTTTACCTAATAATAAGGTTATACCGAGGCTTATTTTGTACTGCTTATATTGATGAAAAAAGTGTAGGCATATTTCACTAGTCTAGTCTACAAGAAATACAAAAGTATTTCCAAAATAAACTCCATGTTGCAGCCATTTGAATGAAGTTAGCCTAACAGTGTTCCATGTGCCTCTCATGATGTCAGATGTGGAAATGGTTTTCCCGTGATCAAGACCTACTTAATTTAATTAAGTGAAACGGGACTTCTATCACCCCCAATCAACTTTCATCTTTGAACAATGGCAGCTTTGATTGACAGCCCTCATTGTTTTTATTTGCTATGTTGGTAAAAAAAAAAGTATGTGTAATTATCTTGCAGGGTTATTCCACGATTTTATTTATTTTTTCAGGCATTAAAACTGCTTTTGTAAAGCAGCACTCAGAGACTGCATTCATTGCAGCTCATTGTGAAATGATCCCCATCGAGTGGGTGTGTCGTAGAGTGGCAACTGGGTCCTTTCTCAAAAGGAACCCAGGAGTAAAGGAAGGCTACCGGTTCTCCCCACTAAAGATGGAGATGTTCTTTAAGGTGTGTGTATTGAGTATTTTATAATGACTTGATAAAAAACCTTTTTGGAATTGTACACCTTTGTATTTGAACCCCTCCCCCACATGCCAATTATCACCATAAAGTTCTCTGGCGTCATTGAAGGACAGCTAATCGAAACTTCCTTTGCAATTTGACTTAGGATGATGCCAACAATGACCCACAGTGGTCAGAGGAGCAGCTGCTTGCAGCTAAGTTCTCTCTTGCTGGCCTCACTATTGACCAGTGTGAGGTGGATATTATGAATCGCAGCACAGTAGCCATCTTTGAGATTCTAGAGAAGGCCTGGGCCACCCAAAACTGCACTTTGGTTGACATGAAGGTATATAGCTCAGCAGCACCATCTGCTGGTCATCCACTTAATTACTACTTTTTATTTCTTTTTTTATCTTTGCTCACTACAATGAGTATACCGTTGATTGTGGAGTGAACCCCAAACCAAACTGCTTATTGACATCAGATTTTTGTTTGCAGATTGAATTTGGTGTGAATGTGAACACCAAAGAAATTGTTCTTGCTGATGTTATTGACAATGACTCATGGAGACTGTGGCCAGCAGGAGATAGGAGCCAGCAGAAAGACAAACAGGTAAGGGTTTAAATTCTTTCGCTCAAATCTTAAAAATAATTATGATCAAATGTATAACCTGTTCAGCTCCCACACCACCACGTTTTCCTTTGTAGTTCAAATATTGCTACATGTTAAGTATGGTTCTTCATTGACAGGTTTACCGTGACCTTAAAGAGATTACCCCTGAAGCCATGCAGATGGTAAAGAAAAACTTTGAGTGGGTCTCTGAAAGGGTCAAGGTATGCAAAGGTCTTTTGTTGTAAAACCCCAGAATCTAAATTATCAAGAGGTGGTCAGCGTTTCAGCGTGGTCAGCGTCTCAAAACTGACTGGGGGGTTGTGTTTGTCTTGAATTGCAATCTTGTAATCACTGAAGTAGTTGAACATTGACTGGTCTTCATTGTTTAGCAATGCGGTCTTATCTTTGCAAGATCCACCTTGGTAAACTATTGTAAACCCTCGCCAGTTTAAATTGCGAAACCTTTGTCTAACCATTTTATAGAACTCCGCAGCTTACGCATGGATGGAACTCAGCAGCTTACGCATGGAATCACTAACAGTGTGTGTGTCTGTGTGTGTGTAGCTGCTTCTAGAGCCCCAGGCCAGTGGTAGAGTGGTGGTTCTGATGGGCTCTGTCTCTGACCTTGCCCATTGTGAGAAGATAAAGAAGGCCTGTGGCAGCTTTGGCATCCCCTGCATCCTCCGGGTCACCTCAGCACACAAGGGACCGGACGAGACGCTGCGCATCAAAGCCGAATACGAAGGTCAGTCTGGCTAAACAAATCGTCCCACCATTTATGTTTCAGGGGCATAATACAGGCAATGTCAGCCGTTGTTCGTATTCAACTCTTGTTTTTCTTCAGCATATTGTTTAGGTTGTCAACGTTTTTTGGGGGGGAATGTCTGGTTGAGGACATTGTAAGCCGTGGTGAACCACTGTATTAATATCAATGCAGCTGCAGCCCACTCATCTCCACTCTGCTGTGGGCATTTCCTCAGGTGATGGCATCCCAACAGTGTTTGTGGCTGTAGCTGGACGGAGCAATGGCCTTGGTCCAGTGATGTCCGGAAACACAGCCTATCCCGTCATCAACTGCCCTCCCCTCACTCCTGACTGGGGGGCACAGGACGTGTGGTCATCACTTCGTATGCCAAGCGGTAAGAATATCTCTGAACTTCATTTGTTTTTCTCCTTATGAGACTCTCTTAAACTTCATATGTGTGTGTGTCTCAAGTACTCTAAGACTGATGCTTTTGTACAAAGTACCTTCAACCTGTCCTAAGTGCATGCACTCTTAGTACGGGCGGCCCCTGTAGAAGCCCTTACCCTGGGCAGTGCTGCCTCCAAGCTCCACCAACTGAGCTAAACAACACCATAAGAAAGCGACAGCGGTCTTATCGATTATTCAATAGTACGTCTCCAGTATCTATAAACTCGTGAGTTGCTGTTATCCACTCAACTTGCTCATAACTCTCTGTTATAGGTCTTGGCTGCTCGACAGTCCTGTCCCCAGACGCCGCTGCTCAGTTTGCTGCTCAGATCTTTGGGCTTAGTGACCATCTGGTCTGGTCCAAACTGAGAGCCAGCATGGTCAACACCTGGGTGTCCCTGAAGCTCGCGGACAAGAAGCTGCAGGCGTGCAGTCTTTGAAAACATCCGACTCCCGTTCCAGACACTCGCGAAGCCCAATATCCTCTTCTTAGGTCACTCTTAAGTGTTTAATGTCTGTTAAATATATCATGATTCTTTTTTTTTTAACATACTAACATGATGTAACACCCACTACATCACGTACTTTACCCATTCCATGATTAAATAAAAAAGTCTAATGCATTTCCCTGGTTCATGATTATTATATAATAATGACAAGTACATTTAGTTTCCTATAGATTCTACATTTCAGATAAAGTACACCCACTGGTCTGCCTGGTTGTCAAAATAGATTATTTTGTTCATACTAAAGCGCAGTAACTGTATCCAGCCACAGAGGGCACCTGTAGCCCATGATTTATGTACTGGATGTATATATCCAGCATCCACCCCCGCTGCTCCCATCCAGTGGTTCAGAGCCAGGGGATGAGGTACAGTGAGAGATGATTTCATGCCACCATTTCGGAGGTTTTGATATGAAAACTCTGGTTTCCATGATTACAGCTTGAGGGCTTTATTTGCTTTTGATGTTGTAATTGTCTGATTTGTTGACCTATGACTCAATCCCTTGGAAACAGTGTGGGCGTAAGCGAAATTATGTTGGGGGGAATGAGTTGAAGGACAGTTGAGCGTGCTGCTCCTTATTTGTAACAAAATATGATCAGAGAAATGGGTTTAAGCAGCATGTTAAGTACACTCAGGCCTAAGGTGTACCACAAAACCTTTTTATGGTTTTCACATGAAAACTATAAATAAGTGGGACACAATACATATGTAAGGAAGATACTTGGGTCTCCTAGACAACCGTAACCTGGCAACAAACACTACATAAAATAAAGTGCACTCAAACCTCCCTCCTCCTTTTGGTCTCCTCCAAGTTCACTCTGGCCTTTCACTTACCTATCCCCATGGATACCAGATTTTCCCTATAGCTTATTGTCAATGAGTTTCAAGAATCACCACAGGCTCAATTAGCAAAGACTTGCAATGTTACTCCTTGCACTTGATAAGTTATTTAATTGTTTTCAGTGTCATTCTCAACAAACAGTGTCTGTAGACAAGAAAAGAGGTTCCATCACCTTCCAAGACCTCTAAAATACATTTATTTTGCTCTCAAAGAAAACAATGGAGGTGGCCATTAATTGTCACCACTACTGAGTATATACAGTATTCTATTTACGGGCATGGTTTTCTAATTCAAAATGTCTACATGAATGATCCCATACATAAACATAAATACCTTGTCACTGACTTATCGGTTTCTTTCTGCTGTGTGCCTATGCCATGCTCATCACTCACATTCCCATCTTCATTACTCGGGCATATTCACACTCACTACTCATCTCCATAATTTACACTCTCTCTCCAGTGCTATCTATTTGCATACTATTTCCCACTGGCTCTCCTTACTGCTTTCAACCAATACCTCCTTTCATTTCTTCCTCTGTGATCACAGGGCCCCCAGGTCATGGCAAGAGCGGGACTTCTGCCTGAAGAACTTGCCCCCATCGCGTTCCCTTTCTCTGGGGTGGCGTGGGACTAGGTTGGACAGGAAACGCTTGGCACGGGTAGTGATGCTCTCACGCGGGCCGCCCCCAGCCACGTCTCCACCGTAAGCCCCTTGTTGCCACGGGCCGAAGCCCCTGGCTGCTCTCACTGCACATTCAAGGAGCTCCGCAGTGCGGTGGTCCAAAGAGGCGGAGATCTCCAGGTACAGACAGTCGAAGAGGGATGCACTGGAGAAAGCCTCTGACGAAAGAGTTGGAGCGGAGAGGAAAAGACACAAGGGTAAGTAGAGAGGGAGAGAGACATAAGTGAGCGTGCCCTTGGGGCCACACCATCTCTATTGAAAATGAGATTGAGTATACAACAGGTGTTGTAGGTGAATCGAAAACGAGCGATGAAGCACCTATAATTGGTCTCTTCCATCACTGCTATGACTCACCAAAATCTCAGTCACACTATGATATAGATGCCTCTTCAGAGTAATTGTATCACTAATCTCTTCAGGATGCATACACAAACACACACACACACATGCAGCTCTGGAGAATTTGCATAAAGTGCAACATGGAAACAGACAGTGATCACTGAAGAGCTAAACTAAGAGGGTGAAAATAATGGTTAGAGCCCAGCCCCCTAATTAACTCTAATGAAAACTTAATTTGTTAATTAGCAATCAAATTATTCCCGACGGCAACAAAGGAGAGAAACCTTGTAGTTAATGGCTTTTTTAAAGTGCAAGCTTGTTCAACTGTAGAATAACTGGAAAAGTTTAAATGAGTAATTATGGAGAATGACATTTGCTTGCCAGAAGCCTAAGACATAGCACATCATATTCCAGCTAAATCAACTGAGAACAAGATCTCTTTTACAGTGACGACCTGGCCAAGTGGCAGACAGCATGACAAAAGAACATTTGAGTTAAAGATAGCCCAACAATCATGATACCAAAAACAAAGGCAAATCCATGAAGCTTTGTTCTGGAGCATAATCATGTGAAAGAGATGAGTAGAGAAGAAGGAAGCAGAGGGAGGGAGATTGAATAAAAGAGCAGAGGGAGAGTTCATGTGTTCTGGGAAGCAGCGGAGGAGGTGAGCCAGAAGACAGCAAGTAGGGCAAATCCGTTGCGTCTTCCAAACACTCCACACCAAACTGTCACATCCCCAGTAGACATTTGTGGGTGAATATGGATATGGCGTGTATCTGTGTGCGTATGTGTGTGTGTGTGTGTGTGTGTGTGTGTGTGTGAATCCACTGCTTTCAGCTATTACAGTCCCTGCGCTCATACTCCCACACTGCGCAGATTTTGATGCGCACTGACATTCTCCATATTTCTATATTGCGCATCGGTCTCCCGCAGAGATACAGAGCTCAACCTATCACCACTCACTTTGGGAATGACAGGAGAAAGGCACCAAATGAACAAAATAGACTAAGAATTGTCACAAAATAAAATTTTCAGTGCCAAAGGAGTTGAAAGAGTTATATATTGGTCAGTGCACCAATGAGGATTTTGACCATTACCTTGGCTGCTGACCTCACGCGAGCGCACAAGGTCACTCTTGTTGCCGACAAGTATGATGGGAGTATCCGGCTGAGTCTCTCTTAGGAGAAGGCGAAGCTGGGCAGTGCGGTGGAAACTGTGCCGGTCCGTCACAGAGAAAACGAGAACACACACCTCACACTGCAGAGTTGACAGGTCCTGTAAAAGAAAAATGTAGAGAGAAAAACTACAAACGTTAACCCACAGTTCTTTCACAAACACAGCGTTGGTCTATTAGGAACTGCACAATTAGGCTTTAAGGCTGCAACATCTAAGCTTTTGATGTAAATGGGAAAAGAGCTCAGACAAGGCCATATTTAATGTTTTCAAGTGTATCTTTTTGTGTAGGATTAGCAAGGACCTCTTAACCCATCTCCTATTTTTGTAGCTTGCCTAGTTCCTCAACACATAAGGCAATTAAAACATGTTACACAGAGCTAACTCTAAAGTGTTAGTTTATTCACAATCACCAAACTCTGGTGCTGCTTGGCAGCATCGTTAAAGAAAGTCAGTCAAAGCTGGTGCTTTGTGAGAAATCTACCATTATACATTTTCCAATGAGTCATATTTGAAAATAAATCCTAGTCTACATTTGCCTTCTAATTACTATTAATAATACATTGTCTCGATGACTAACGCAAGCTTGGTAGTGTAGCGAAAGAAAGTGAATGTGTGGAGTGCTATTTCTCTCAATGATGCACACTACTTGGTGACAAATTGTCACACAACACCAGCAGAGATTTGCATCAATTACTGTTTACATGCAGAATGCAGAATCTTTTTTTTTTAAGCCACGTGTAACTCAATTACTGGCACCACTGTATTTGAAACAATGTGCACCTTTACTGTACTTTTCTAAGAAGACAGCTTGCCGTCTTTCGCTGTAATACTGTCGTCACAAGAACATATACTGAAGCAGGGGATCTCAGAAAATTACACACCAAATCTCTCAAGATCCCTTTCACCGCATTTGGGTTCTTGTGGTAGAGGTAGCCGCATTTTTACGTAAAGTCTCCTGATACTTTATGAGTGTAAGATGCTGTGTATTCAGGTAGTTTCTAGGACCCCTGGATATCAGTGTCCAGACTATGCCTGGGGGGCAAAAGACACGTCTTCTTTACAGCATATTATTCACTATTCGAGTCAGATAAAACTTCGTAATCAATACCCATACAGTGAGAAAAGTATTTTAAAAACAGTATGATTACTGGTTTATTGCCATTGCTTTATTTATAAAGGTCATAATAATGTGCTTGGTAATAGTTGATATTACCTATGTTGATGGATTACTCAGAAAGGAACTTTGCCTGTGTGTTACCGCATATTTGTAAAACAGGACAAACTGAAAATTTAAATAGAGCTCTGACCATACATGTGCATGATTTTGTTCTCAAAATTTGTAGAGGTGAAAAATAATGGTAAAACATTAACTGTAACATTTCTATATTTAAATTCAAATGTTTGATATACACAATATACATTGAATTTGTAGTGAAAGTGAACCTTTCCAGACACAACACTATTTCAAATAGGCTGCAAGGCAATCAACCTCAGTTGGAGTTCTACTTTCAACGTATCCAAAATATGGATTTAGACCAAAGACTATCCTCAACCAGAGACAAAGCACTGACTACAGAAAGATTGTGCTGTGCCACAAATAGCCAAAAGATGTCTCTCACAACAACCAATTACTTTAAACTAATTACAAAATTAACACATACACAAGAGGAAAGTAAATCTTTAGCCTTTAAACTGAAGACATGGTGGGTGTTGTGTTATCAAATGTCCACCGAGGTCAAGAACATAAATGAGAAGAGGGAAAAATACAGTCACTTGGCACATCTGCTCAGTGAGTTGCTCTCACACGGATCGCATGCTCAGGGGAAAAGAGGTAGAGCGTTGGGAAACAACCTGATAATGGGCTCTCGGCACAGCCTATCACAGAATCCCAGCTGGCCTCTAGAATATTCCCCCTCCCTCTACAAAGAAGAACAGGCCAGCTTTACTGAATGACTAAACATGGTGAATTGTACACGTACACATAGACACAGACACACACACAGACACACACGCACGCACGCACCCACACGCACACACACACACGCACCCACCCACACACACACACACACACACACACACACACACACACACACACACACACACAGGCCAACAGCTGAGCCAAGTGATGCAATAGATGTAGGAAGTTCAATCTCCAAGTCACAGA
>JAVQIZ010113771.1:0-11167 GCA_036023535.2 Galaxias brevipinnis
GTCAGTATTAGCTACAGGTGATAGGACTTACATCAGAAGACAATTAATTAAAAGAAGACAGTGGCCAAAAATCAAAGTGACTATGCTATATTGTCACTCACAAAGAGACACAGCGAGAGCCTGAAACATTTTGTCTGAACTTGAGAACACAGCACGGATATTGCAATGACTGTTTTTTTTAGTTGATTAATCTGCAGTGTCTTGGACAAACCAATACAAAATTAAGCGAAGCTTAAGCAGCAAAATAATGACTTATTACTTTACTCAGCATTACTTGTATTTCTACTAACGTTACTTCACACAGTGCCTATTTGCACTCAACAAGCCTTCAATTTCTAAGCTCGTCTTCTTTATGGAGTGGATGTTTCTGTGTCCTGTAACACCAACAATAGGATCACTATGGAGCTCTTAAACACGAGGCCTTTGGCCAACTAACACGTGTGGTCAGAGAGTGTTGATGGGGTGGTGGCGGTCCAGGGAGGATTAGGAGGATGTCAGCCAAAGGTAGAATCAATAGCAGGGCAGCAGAGGTCATGGGTCACAGTTAAAGTCGGGGCTAATGCTTATGGACAACAGTGCAATGCACACACTACAGTGTGTCTCCAAATAAGATGCCATGCTCTAGGCCTCCGACATTCTCAAACTTTTCCCTTTGCTCTTGATATACATAACTTTATAGTAAAAACCTCAAGAGCTGTGACGTTTTTCAAACTCGTTTCTTCCGCCTCTTTATTGATCACTTTTTTGCCTAGACTGCAAAACATAGACATGGCACCAATGTAATGTTGCCATTGGATTAGAAAAGTATGGCAGCATAGATGATCCACGGAATAAGTTTAGCAACCTTGAGGCCAGTCTTCATTACTGCAACATTAAAGGGACGGAGAGTAATACCATTAATAATGAAAACTGACTCAATATATTCACGCGTCTGCTTGGTATTCTGCACACATTCTAGGGATGTGTCACTTTTCAGAATAAATTTATCATTCCAGCTGTTATTTATATTCACCACATCCGTAGTTGTTTCAATGAAATTGTCCTCGTAAATCTCATATTGGAATTCATCCGGTTTGGTTGTGTTGTGTGTTTTTGAGACCCCTCAGCGCATCGCAATGTTTTTTCAGTTCCAAATTCTCACAGAGGATCGACCTTTTCTCTACGCAACTGCCATCAAGTATGCTCCGCCTCCCTCTCGGAAAGAGGGAAAGCTAAACACACTGAAGTAGAGACACTATAAATGCAAATAGGGGACAGTGATGCAAATGCCATCGCATTTACATCAAAAAAGCCATAGTCTGTCGCCAGCCTTAATTGGAGATGAACTTGCGGTTTCAGCTTCTCCTTTTAAATTGGAGGGAATCAAAAGGCGGAGGACATAAAAGAGAATCCGCGAGCAGAGCACCTTTATAACACTGGTATGCTGGGTGGTGCCTGCTGCGGTGTGCAGACGCTCACAGATGAGAATGCTTATTTTTTCTTTCCTTTTTTTCTTTCCTTTTCGTTTTTTTTTGCATTACACAAAGCATTGACCCAGCATGACCGGATCGGAATTATTTCTATCATGTATGTATTATAAATGTAGGCCCCTATAGTTTAATTAACATTTCTAAACATGTGTTTGTATTGAAGACCATCAAAGTCATTACAATCTTTGTACAGCAGGATTTGGGCAGTTTATCCTGTTTTCCAAGCTCATCTCTCAGAGGTCCCGCACTCAGAGTCTAGACACTCAGATCAGACAAGAGGTATCGGTAAACTGCCAACTTCAGCTCTCTATAGATGTGCTACTGGGTTCAAGACCAGACTTTGGCTCAACCACTGCAGAACATTCAGATACTTGTTCCGAAGCCTCTGTGTCAATATGGTCATTGTCGAGCGAATATAACTCCTTCCAGTCTGAGATGTCTGTGCACCCTGTAGCAGGTTTATTTCAAGGAACTTTCTGAATTTGGATGCATTCATTCTTCCTTTAATTCATACCAGTATGCCCTTCTCTGCCAATAAGAAAGACATACAAAAACAGTTGCATGACGCCGTCAGCATCATGATTCACCCTTGGGTTATTAATATATATTTTTTGCCAGACATGGTCCATGGAGCTCAACTCAATAAGTAAAATTGTTGGCTCATCACGCTTAAAAAATCTTTCCTCCTTCTCTAAGAGTCCTTCGAGGTCTGTTTGGCAAACCCCAGACTGTCTTTCATATGCCTTTTACTCAGAAGCCCATCCCTTCCAGCCAAATAATCATATAAGGCTTGCCTTGATGGATAAGAGTACTCTAGAGATGGCTGTCCTTCTGGCATGCTCTTTCATCTCCGCAGAGGACATCAGAAGTTCTGTTAAAAGTGGCCATTTGGGTTATTGGTCATCTCCCTGACCAAGTTCCGTCTTGCCCCATTAATGAGTTTGACTCCAGACAAGAGTCTTGCACGAGCCTTCCGTTTTACCAGGATCGGAGATCTACAGAGAACTGATTGGCCTTCATGACTTGGTTTTAGGTTTAAAGGGCATATTGTACTGTATACAGTTCACAGGTGTGGGCCTCTATACATGTCCAATCGGATACATATTTGAGACTTAGTGAGACCTTTAGTTTGTGTGTGAGTGTGTGTAATTTATATGTGTGAATAATGCAGTAACCACACCATGATATGGGAGAACTGTATAAAGGGTTTTCTACTCAAATGGATTTAATGAGATTTAGGGTTTTACCTGACGTGTGACTCTTTTTGATACTGACTTGAATTCCGCTCTTTCTGCGATAGCAGACAGTTGGTCTAGTTGGTCCAGATGGTTATACAGAGAAATGTGTTTAAATTATTTGGTGTCAGGTTATTACAATAATTGCATGAGCTGGACTGTGGTCCATACAGCATAAGCAAATGTAAATGTTTAAACAAGGTCTGTGTTCTCAGTCTGACTTAGTGCAAACATCAAAAAACCCTTTTAACCCCTTTGTTATTAAAGGCATAAAACAGTTTTGATTTGGCTAACACAACATATTAATCTATTTCTAAAGATTTTGGTTGAGTCAACCATCAAAAAGTGAACTGTTCTTGCTCATTGGTAATTGTGAGAGATGACCAAGTCAAATGTTTTTTGGTAAGTCATCCTGCATATTCACAAAAAGGCAAAAAACGACCACACCTCTTACACAAGTCTATTTCTAAATCTTATAAATCGGAAAAAAAATCGAAAGCTTTTGGCACTATAGGTACAGTAAATGATTGCTGTTGCCAAGTCGCACCGAGTTAATTAACACAAGTGAAGAGTGGACGTGGTGAATAGAGGAGCTCATCCCAGAAAAGCACAGAGCAATTCAGGTCATTTATTTATTTTTATGGGAACCTGTAATCATGTTTGCTCTCCTCGGTATCCTTTAGCCAAATATAATTATGTTCTGCACCCCCCTCCTTTTATTCCTGTCGTTCTGTTCTCAAGAGGGAAAGGAGCAACCTGAATATATTAACCTATATATGTTCTAAGAGTATAAAATAAATGGGATGGTTTTATACTACTTGCAATACAACGCGAGAAACATGGAGGTATTCATTTGTTGCCATGACATTTGGGGGGGTCAAACCATAAATGGAGAATACAACTCAAAGATGGAGGAACATTATCATTATTCGTGTTTGCTGCTGCTTATCTCACAGCAACAGCTGACATATTAAAAACAGAATGAGATAGAAAGAGAGAGAGAGAGAGAGAGAGAGAGAGAGAGAGAGAGAGAAGAGAGAGAAAGAGAGAGAGCGAGAGAGAGAGGCTGAGAGACGGACAGGGACAGACACATGGACAGAAAGATACGCAGACAGAAAGAGGCAACTTGCTAATGATATATTTTCCATCCTGATGTTAATTCTCAATCCCATAATTATTACATCCACAGCTAAAAAGGAGAGACTGATGAGGTTGTAACTTTCCACAGTCCACAACCATTAAATGTAAACAAAAAAATCTAAAAGTATCATGCAATAACAAAACTCTGCTTTTATAATAACAAAGCATATGCAATTTCATTAAGCACACCAGTGTACTCCCATGTATTGTTGGTGAGGGCCGTGAGAGTAGATTTATAGACATGTGCCTCATCTGGTGCCTCGGGAACCACTAGATCACAGAATCTTATTTTGGTTCCTTCTTAAAAGGCCTAGCCTCTTGTCTAGGAACATAAATCACTATCATCCTGTCTCATCCTCAGTCAGAGTGTGTGGGGGTAACCTACTAGGCAAATGTGAAAAATAATAAAGAACTCTGGTTTCCATATTTTGAGTGAGGCTTGGCTTTACCTTAAAGCTATGCTTTGTCTTTCTCTGCTGTTCCGTACATCTGACGGTCCTTAGGGATTGGTGTGCACAAAAAAGTGAAGGACCATAAGAACCTCTACTACACTACCATGGTAACACATTATTCCTTTATCCACCTCTCGCTTCTCCTAATACGCACGCACATGCGCGCGCACACACACACACACATACACACACACACACACACACACACACACTCATAGAGGTTACAACATGAAAACTTGTGAACACAGCTGGCCAGCCCTGTTGGCAATAAAGCATAAAAAGGACATACAGTGCTTCATAGCGCTGCCAGCACACAACGTTAGAACACGATGCCATTACCGATCCCGTCGTCGATATCTAAGCTATGTAGTATTAAACGCAGTAGCAATTAGTAGTGGCCAATTTGTAACGGCAATGTTTGTTTGATTTGCCTGGCCTCTCATTATCTGTCTGTGTGCATATGTTTAGACACTGAGAGATAGAAAACATGGATGAGTTTACAGGTGTCTTAGTGGGGTGATATCAACTGAGCCAACATGACAGTTACTGTAGTTGGTGTGAAGAAACATGACTGGTTATTTCCCTGGTTCTTTGTCAGGACAGAAACAATGGCTCCTGGGTCACTGTTTAGCTTCCAGCTAGGTCAGCCCTGTCTAATGCCTGCCTTTACCCTCCTGTCTCCTTCTGCTACTCCATGTGGAGAGGTTAATTATATCCAGGTCCAATAATCTCAAGATTGGCATGCTACACACGCCATATTTCCCTTGCATGCCTCTGAGATTAACCCATGCAAATTTGAACAACCATACTATGTTAATTTGAGCTAATTATTAATTGTTGTGATCATGAGAAAAGTGACTGTTAAGAGACAGGAGACAGGGAAAGAAAAGTGTGCTGGTAGGAACAGTGGTACACATTTAGATTTTTTGTTTTGCCTCAGTGTTTGTCAAAACACAACATGCCCAACATTCGCCTGAACACACATTCAAGAGCAAAACCCCCTAAGCATTGTTCACACTATCATTCTAACTAAAATGTAAATAAACTGCACTGCAACGGAAATAACTACAGGGGTAAGCTGCAGGTGAATGAGTTCTGTGATTTCAGAAGACCCAATGAGGGATTCACTTGCTGATTGTCGTATAGTGTCGATACTGGCATGTACCAGGATGAGGCTGACTGGATATAAAATATAAACATGTCTAGAATTAGGGATAAGTGCCAAACACACATTGTATGAGATGTTTTTGAGGTCACATAGTGGTTTCTAAAAACTGCATTTGGTCCAACTGGGCTCTCTTACTTGAAACAAAAAATATGTTAGCACTATTTTTAGTTTCAAGAGAGCCCAGTTTGATAACTTTTCTACGACACTGAGATATGACTGTCCTTTCTTCTAGCAATGCAGAAAAAAACTGTGCTTTGAGGAATCTGCTTGCTGAATTATCCATGGAAGATTCTAGCTGCGTTGTCTTTTCTTTTCTTTTTTTCTTTCTTACTCTTGACGGGACCCACTCGTGTTAAATCAACCCCTGCACCCCCCTCCAAGTACAGAGAAGCTCTGGGCTATTATAGGATCCCTTTACTTGTTGTCACATCGAAAGGAGGGACACTGCTGACGATGGCACCCAGGTGACTTAGATCAGACACACACGCCGGCCTCTAAACATGTGAACACCTCTTTGCTAAATTTGACTGCGTGCTGGTAAGGGTTTTGTGATTAGTATGCTAATCTCTACGATCTGAGGGCAGATCAAATTTAGAAAGAAACATGTGTTGACATTCTCATAGCTCAGCAGAAGCAGAGTGTCCCCATTGCACAGTAGCCACGAGCACTTTTCTCTTAGCCTAGTGCTCAAGGCAAACAGAGCATAGAAGTGTCATAATCTTCTGCGATAACGCAGTAGAGGAGCTGTAATTCTACTAAACATAATTCAGAATGTGGATGATGTAATTTAGAGAAATCTTTGAAATTTCATCCATAGAGTTTCATAAATTCATAACTAGGGCAATGAAGCAAAGTTCACTAGTGTTATTCGAACGGTTTCCCAGAATAACTCTGGAATACCATAGTTAACCTCATACCCAAAAATATGAATATAACACAATCATTGGTTATTTTTCGGAGTGCTCAAGAATGGCCCAAATCTGATAGCTGTAGTCATGCTGAAGTTGCAGACATCGGTCCATTAACATTTATTAGGAATAAAGTTACTGAGTTTATTTATTATTCAGTGGGAACTGGGTCAAGATATATGTAATTGCTTTTCATATCAGCATTTTATTTTTATATGGCTCTTGATGTAAAAAACGATGAGGTTGCAATTAACCTCACAGAACCAATCATGAAAATTATACAGTCTGCTGCCAAGAGTCACCACAAAGACTTTTTATAAGTAAAACACAAATCAATCAGTATTACACCAATCCTTTACACCTATTGAGATCCTTCTGCATAACAATGTTTGTTCTAATAGAAAATGCATATCGAATTACAACCGTCTTAAAGGCCCATTGGTTGTTACACTTACATAAGTGTAACAGAATACACAATTTAGGCCTATCTGTCATTGTTGTGTATTTTATTCATCAACCTAAATTCCCTATGAATATTAATATTTATGCTCACATTGGATTATTGCGCATACGTATATTGTACATTGATGCAGCCTTTTTTGTTAAACCCCTCTGTTTTCAAGAGCTGAAACCTATGAGTTTAATATCTCTGGTCATAGCACACTGTTGCACTGAGCTTGCACTCTAATTGGCTAAAACTCAAAAGAAAAATGCCAATAGAAGGGTAAGATAAGGATCATTAAACCAGATCATTTCAAAACTTCTAGGTCTGCACAAAAGATTTTTGAACATCTGCAATGCCTTTGTTTCTTTAAGTTGATCATAAGCAACGTTTTATCTCAAATATGGCCATCGCAATTGTTCTCTTTGTGGCACACTTTTCCCGCCATCATTTTAATTGTGACTGAGTGCCCATTGAAATTAAAGTAGCAGCAAATGCTATTTGAGCTGACCATAACAGTGATATATTACCTTTAAGTAAAGGATAAAACATGCATCCGGATATCTCCTCCAGGACATACATAAACTACGGTAAGTAGGCTAGTATATTTGGTAAGCTGCATTTTTATGGTTTAGATTTGAGCCCTCCAGAAAGTCTAGATGAGGGCAGTTTGCGATTTCATCAGTTTCCTCTTGTTCTGAATTCACAAAGAATGTTTCTATCTCCTCCAAGTGGACAGCACAGGCAATTACTCCCAGCCCAACTGAAAATCATACAAATTGAGAAATATATCATTTTCATGCAACATGTAATTATTACATATGGGTGCCCTTCTTGATTTAATATAAAATTGTAACGCTTCTCAATTAATCTGAAATGTCATATAACTGTGAAATTTGTTTTCAAAACAAATAAATTTTTTTAACCTAACATAAATTATTGAAGGCATTCTTCAATCTTTGAGAAAATACACAGGGCCCTCCCAATTACACTTGTCCTTTCTCCTGGAATCTCTCCCAGAGACAAACAAATCCAAGCTCATGTGCCTGGGCTGTGGGGCGCCTTTAAACATGAGCATGACATCTCTAATCTACACCCCCCTGCCCACACTAGCCTTCCATTCTCAATACTTAGAAACCATTGATTTTTCTTCTCATCCACCCCTTGTGTTCTGTTGATGCACAGATGCAAATGATGGAGTTAATTGGTCCAAATGAAGGGCCCTCTCTAACTCTCAGATTGAATTGAGGCTGAAAAAGGCCTATCCACTTATCGGTAATTACACAGAGTGTCTCCTCTGCTTTCTCTAATTAAATGTGGAGCCATTTGAAATGGATGTGAAGCCGTGTGTCTCGCTATAACAATTTGAATGAAAATTAAGAAAAGTTGTCCTTCTGCAAAGACTTCTTATGGCATTTCCACATTATAGATGTGGATTTGACTCAGATGTTAGCTTCCAAGCAAGGAATCTCAAGGCTCTCAGATGGAAGGTTGGATCTCATACATAACCAATATAATAAATGCCCATTTTACTGTAGGTATTATGACTGTAAATGTATCAAACATTGGCCATGCTTCTCAATGAGATGCAGTAATCAGAATAGCCAGCAGATGGCAGTCTGATTCTGTCTTCAATCAGAATTGCCTTTAGAGAAGTAAAAAAATTACAAAAATTAAGACAGAATCATCATCGTCATCAATCTACCATTAGAGTAAATTATAACGAAAAACAGCACGGTGATCAAGACTACCTCTCTTTACATTACCCCTCTATCTCTGCCCTTGAACGCTATCATGCTCATGACAAGAGGTCACGTTGCCATCCCTGCTCCAACAGAGTAAGTACACCCTTCTACCCTGTTGTCGCAGAGGTCTCTTCCTGATGTCAAGGCTATATTTTGCGTTGGTTGGGGGCTGCATTGTGACGTCTTTGCTTTCATCCCCCTCCAAAATGGGTTTAGCAAGTGGCGCATATGCTACTGATACGTGACACTTAACCATGTATTAGCAATCAGGCCAACATAACTTTCTCCACACCAAAAACAACGTATTTTCATGTCATTTCCTCATAAGTTTACCGACGCCAAACTAGCCAACAGCATAACTACACTAGCATAACTCAAGGAGGTAGACTGAGTTTTTCCCTATGCTGATAAACCCGATGATACACAGAGTGAGAGAGGATTGAAAACGAAGGCATGTGAGGGGGGGGGGGGGGGTCATTCAGACTGTCCGCCAGGTTCTTGGTCAAGACTGACTTGAGCCCGGTAAACAGCAACTGGAGAGGAGTTGGGATATAGTGTCATGGCCAGTTTGCCACGTCATTGTAATGGTGTCTATCACTTGACCTGGAACAGGGGCTGTTTATGTGTGTGTCATCTACAAAGCAAGGCAGATACAAATATTAACTTTAAAGCTTTAAATGTCTCCCGCATAGATATGATGTGTGGCTGCATAAGATAGAAAAACAGACACAACCACAAAGCTTTATTTGGGAGCTTAGGAAGCTATCCGTTTCACCATTGCAAGGAGAAGTGCGTCTCGAGTGATAGCCCCAGCCCAGCTGCTTGCCCACGGCCCAGTGGGGTTTCATCTTCAGCTGACACAGCGATACAGCATGGGGCTGAAGGGGGTGGGCTACAGTCGTAACTCTCTCTCTAAGCAAGTGGCATCCAGGGCTGATGTTGTGGTACGAGTTGGAACCGTTTTTTCGAAAATACTCTTGTGCTGGGGGAATGACTCTTTTTTTTAATAAGAGATTTCTTGAAACAATTGCTTTAGTTTTTATGTGTCCCTTTCTCTTTTGTGACAGCATGTGTCTCTGTGAATATTTTTTCAAGTTTTCAAACTGTCTCTGTCTATCGTCTATCTCCTACGCTCTCTCTATCCATTCTCTCTTTTTCTTTCTCACACTCTCTCTCTCTAGGACAAACACAAACATACTCTGACATTTATTCTCTGTTGTGATCATAAATTCGGTTAATGGCTTTCCTATTTTTGTGACCCGCTACTTTGCCAAGGGCTTCCCCAAGCCCTTTGGCAAAAGTAGAGTGTTTGAAGAGTGAGGAGCTGAGGGTGTAAAGTTACTGTGGTGTCTGTTATGCTATCAGGCCGGGCTTTACTCAGATGTTTAGTGACGAAAGCAAGAGAGAGGGAGAGGGAGAGGGAGAGAGAGAGAGAGAGAGAGAGAGAGAGAGAGAGATGGATTAAGAGGGAGAAGAAGGGGCCGGCTTGTGTAACTCATGATCAGAGTGGAGCCTAAATGTTGGGGAGTACAGGGTGTCTCCACTGACAAATGGTTGTCTCCCAGCCAGTCAGACAGTCAGTCAATCAGTGAGCCAGCAATTCAGCCAGCCAGCCAGCAATTCAGCCAGCCAGCCAGCCAGCCAGCCAGCCAGCCAGGGGCAGGACCGTGGTGCTGGGAGAAGCAGATCAGCTGTGGGGAGAAGGGGCCTTTTGTTCACAGCTCAACAAAGCCGGGGGAACCTTGTGTTCAAAGGGCAGCAAGGCACGGTCATGATGGAGGGGCAGGGGACTCAAATCAGGTTTACGCAACAGGGATGACGAGGGTGACGGAGGTTCATACCCCACACACACCCTCACACACATAAACACACACACACACACACACAGACAGACACACACACAAACACACACACATATAAACACACAGACACACAGACACACTCATAAACACACAGATACTGAGAGACAGAGAGTAAATAAAGAACTGGGGGTTGGGGGGGGGGGTCTGTGGCCAAAAGCCATCCTGTCAACGTCTGTGTTTATTTTGGGCTCACTGGTTCCTATGAATAATGCATGTTACAGGGAGACGTGTCTGAACTGCAATCCAGCCATAGATGAGGTAGGGCTTGGGAACGTGAGTCCTGACTCTGAATACAGCATAACAAACCAAGACAGGTGCAATAGATGTACGTCTTTCTGACTGTTGAGATGTTAGCCATCGGCTGTTTGTGTTAGCACAGTGATAGCACATTCACAGCTCATTGAGAGCTTCTCTCTGGACTCTGTTTTACCTCATCAATGTGTGTGTGTGTGTGTGTGTGTGTGTTTGAGATCTCATGACCAATATCACATCTGGCTCTCTGAAATCTCCTACTACACACCTATTGTCCAGTCAGTCTCCTGTCCTCTCCTCCAGAAAACGGTCACTGGATCCATTAAGAGGTCGATAGGGACACTTACCACCAAGAGGGCAAAGAGGATGACCCCACAGCTCCACACGTCTGCTTTCCTCCCATCATACTTCTCCCCCTGACGACCAGAGAGAGGGGGGGGGGGGGGGGGGGGGGGGGGGGGGCGCGGGGGGCCCATTTTTAAAATGTAACAAAG
>JAVQIZ010113778.1:0-30776 GCA_036023535.2 Galaxias brevipinnis
TAGAATGGACTTGGGTTGAGAGCAGATATGTCATTGGGGTTTTCAAGTGGGCACCCTCCATCCCAGATGTTTCGTTAATTTGAGCCCACGACACCTCCAGAAGGCTTAACGGTGAGCAACGACGTCTCAGAGCCACCCCCCTCTATATCCGCTCTCGGCACGGCCAGATATTACTTTTTATTTTTTATTTTATTTTATTTTATTTTATTTTTATTAAGGACATTCGATGTCACTTTAGTTTCCACAAGGCCCTTTGACTTATCTTCTAGGGGTCCACATAACCCCCCCCCCCCCCATATACCCTCATCCTTCTGACCCAGCAGTGGGAGCCCCAGTGGAGAGGTTCCCTCCAACAGTAAAGTACAAGGGAATTGATCTAGCAGTGATAAATTACACGACTCATCCTTGTTTAAGGAATCAGCACTACTCAGTGTGGGGACTGTAACAGAGGCCACACAGCTTTGGGTCAGCAGCTCTACGTTTGGGTCAGTGGAAAATAACGAGAGGGGATTTGTCATGAACCACATGCATCCTCTTTTTCATTAGACGCCAAGTAGCAATGCACAGTTTTCACAGTATTTGCAAGTTATTAAATTAGATCGTTTAGGCGCATTTTATAAAATAAAAAAATAAGTGAAAAGTGACAGAAAACATTAACCACAAATAAAAACATGCTAAACTAAACCGGCTAAGTTACTCAAAGCTTAGATACCTGACATGCTTTCCATGGATAAGGGCCAGCAGGCAAAGATTGACCATGTTCCATGATGTGCTGTTGTCATAGTGCATGAGGTTAAGGGCCATGGCAACATGGGAATGGCAGTTGTCACAGCAAAGATTGTGCTGCAAGAATCACAAGAATAAAGTGAGATAAAGGATATGTTAAAAAAGTTAAGAAAACTACTCTAAGCAGTTCTATTGTCCTTTCAATACCCGATGCTCTTACACACCTGTCTGCATTTGTATTCCTCCGATGCATCATGCACTGCTTTGTCCCAAGTTGCAGGACCGTTGCCACACACTTGGTCTACATTAAGCTTCCAGTACCTGTGAAATTGTGAGCAAATTGCAATGATAAGCCTATTCATGTTTTTTTTGTATAACGTGCAACTTACTTTGATTGGCTGTTAAATTGTTTAAACCCTTTTATTATTATAACATGACAGTTTACCCATATGTAATCCTATTAACACACTTACTTTGTAGGTCTGCCAAATGCCATGTTGTCCTCCTGAAAATAAGTTGAAAATAAATGGTCTTAAAGAGATGATACAAAAGCTAGTCCACTGAATAAGGAAGATTTGATTTAATCATGAAACCACTACGGTTTCACACTGCAACTGAAACCACTAAGGCCAACACACTGCAACTTAAGAAAACACATGCAAATAGACAAAACACAAGCAAATTAAGAAAACATCTACATCAATTTGACAACACATGCACAGAATTTGGAAAACGCGCTGCAAATTCAGACAACACAACACATTACAGAAACGCGAAGCAAATATAGAAAACACAACACATTACAGAAACACCTGCAGGTACAGACAACATAACGAAATGTTTCCAGAGGATACCTACAAGTGATGAACACGCCTGGACAAGCTTACTGAAGTCAGCTATCCATCCAATTTCTGGTTTATTTAAATTTTGCGATCACATGATTCAGATATTGCAGATATCTGCTGTTAGCCTACCATTGGCCTTATGCTTATTATTAGCGTGCCAATTCAAATAACCTGACGAAATACACATAATTACATGTGAAACATGAGCTGGCTATAGATAACTCTACTTTCAGAACTGTCACCAAGTAACGCTCAAGGATGAAAATAAATTCCACATGGTTTAATTATTGGTTAAGAGCAACAACAAGAGCAAATTACATCCATTGTGTTGTCAGCATTTGCAGCACATTTCTGTAATATGTTGTGTTTTCTGTAGGCCTATTTGCAGCGTGTTTCTCTAATGTGTTCTGATTTCTGTTTTTGCAGAGCGTTTCTGTAATGTGTTGTGTTGTCAGAATTTTTATAAATGCTGTGCATGTGTTGACACATTAGCATGTGTTTTCTTAAGTTGCAGTGTGTTGGCCTCTCAGGGGCAGGGACACCTTATGAAACAGACCTACTATGCACAATACTCACAGATACGAAATATGATCCTGCAAAATCTCTGATTACTCCTGCAGAAGTGCATATGCCAATGTGACCAATGAAGGGCAACAACCACCTGCAGAGAAAACAAAAGCAGCACTGACTGCGCCTGGATTCAAAGTGGTTTCCACCCGACAGTGCTTATGTTATGTGGTGTGATACCCCGGTCCCTGGGCAAAACAAAGCCCAGGTAAAAACAAGCTACTTAGCATATTATGAGGTAGCGTTAATACGTCTCTTAGTGAGCTTGTGATTGGAAAAGCAACATTTAGTAAAATCGAGAATAAAACGGAAAACTATAACGTATCACGTTCCTTTTGTTCACTTACGACAAAATGGGTATGGGTGTCCATACAATACAATAGGGATAACGGCTGTGTTTAGAGTCAATTTTTTCGAATCCTCCCTGGTAGTTCATCATCACGTCTATTTCGTCCGTCTCCGCCATCACTAACTTTGACAGCTATAACGTACGAAATGCTGCCGAACGGAAAGCGGAAGTACGTAAAGGAGTCAGAAGAAATTAACATAAAAAAAAAACATCCTATAAAAAAAAACGTTAAACAGCGAGTTTCATGTAATTTGTAACAAAACGATTAGCTGGGTGACTGTTTTAAATGACATTTTTTTATGACCTGCCTTATGTGTAAATTGCACTGATCACTCAGTATGAATGGTGCATGTTGCAACAGCCGTCTGACCCTGCGCTGCCATCAGTATTTTTGTTTCACGTGCATTCTTCACGTCTTTTCATCCCCAAAAATAACATAAAAAGCGAAAAAAAGCACGAATACTAATCAAATGTTATTGTTCATGTTAAGTTTAAATACACTTAATTCTATTTCAAGTTAACTAACGTGAAAAGCAAAGACAGGACATTAAGGTGTCCTCATCTGTTTCAGCCATACTTTATTATTCTGTCCCCTATTTCTGCCGTAGCTGGGTCACCCTCATTAGTGTATGAATAGGACAGGTGCTGAAAACCCCCTATTTCCCCATGGACCTGCTGGGCCAACCCCAATTATCTGTACCTATGATGTACTATGCACACACATAAAAAGTCAGCAAACCAAAAGGCTGGGACATCATACATTAATGTCAGGGAAGCCTCACAAGAGAGTTAATCATATAGCTGGCTGTGGGGAATTACAAGACGTCCTGGCCTACATCCTTCCAACATGGGCTGGCTAGCTACACTGTCTACACCTGGTGCCAGTTATAAATCAGCATAAAAAGGCAAGTGACTGACAAAAGCTGTTCAACAATATATATACTTTTTAATTTTTTCTTGCAGCAAACTTTCTTATTGGATTCCACAAAGTAATATAAACCAAAGACCTCAAATAATACATGTGGAAGCCTAGTGTTATGGATGACTTAATATCCTGTTTCACCATTACTCTGCTGGTACAACAAACACATACATCTCATAATACGCAAGACTTAGGCAAAGAACTGGTATGAAGACAAAAGCTACTGGGATGTCCCTCTTTTAACTGGTACACAGAAACTGCTTTATGCTCCTAGATTGCCCCCAGACATGTTTATGTTATGTTGGAACCTGTACTTATACTTTCTAAAATGGGATCTGGGTGGGGTCAATCTGACATTGATTTTCAGATCAAACTAGATTTGAGATCAAAACCAATAACCTGCTCTAATCCCAAGGTGTCAGAAACGCTGATGACATGTGTATTAGAATCGGTAGGCTATGGCATCACAGTTGGGTAAACCATCCCACTGATAGCTTTATCATAACATAAATAAGAGTAAAAAAGATACTCTTCACTAAAAGAAACAGAACTTTAGAAGAACTTATCAATAAAACTCACTTAACATTACATGAATCCTTGGCCAGTCAAAGTGAGAATTCATTAAGATGTTTGGTGATCCTAATTAACAAATGAAAAAAACTATGACAGCGATAATCATTTGCTTCGTTTGACAGTAATAACAAAGTGCCACAATCTTAACACATTTCATTTGAGTAACACTTTCGAAACTCCAAAGCTTTCTGTATTCTCTTCCTCTTACAATCATTCAAACAAATAAAATCATGACTCCATTGACTGAAATGTGCAGCCTTTAAGAGGTGAGGAGTCCCTTCAGTCCTTGCACATCCAAATTTTAAGCCTTCTAGATATGCAATAAAGACATATTCTCTTGCTTCTGGTGAAATCCTTTCCCCACTGCAGCTGTGGGGCCACACTACCCTGACAATAAGTCACACTGCCATGGGCCACGCATCATACTCCTCGTGTCTCCCCAACAAGAATCTGAGGAGGGATGAATTCTTCTCTCCTTCTTAGTGATTAGTTGGGGGGTGACGTTGCAAAGTGCTCCTCTCCTTGTTAAGGTTTACCCCAACCTAAGAAATTGAAGGGAGAGCCTCGGGTGTAGCAGTGCTTTGATGGGGTAGGAGTGCATCTCTTTTCCCCCATGGCTTCCCCTCCCCAAACTGGTCTCCACCAATCCACTCTCAGGACAGGGGAGGGTGGTGCATAGTGCAGAGTGACATGACATTCATTCAATGTTGCATTCATTTAGAGGGGATAAAAACATTGAAAACAGAATGTCCATGGTGCGTTCCCCAATGCGTGCACACTCGCACTCGCTCACGCTCACACACACACACACACACACACACACACACACACACACACATAATACAGTCTTGTGGCGCTTGGGGAGTTGGAGGGGTGGCTGCTTTGCTTTCTGCCTCCATAAACTCTGTTGTAGACCTTGTTTAGCTGGGCCGGCATTGTACATGACCCTCTGAGCTGTCCTCGTCGTCTGAGCCCTCTGGGCCACTACCACTCAGTCCTGTGATGCGGTAACCCATGTTAAGCAGCATTACTTCCAGGGGGTCAGCGTTCATACGCCGCTGGTTGGCCTGAGCAGCACTCTCCATATCCTCCACCACTCGTCCATTTTCAGTTTCCGTCTGGATCATGGGGAGTATTTTTTTTAAAGATATATATTTACAAAATGATCCAAATTTGAAATATTTAAATAAGTCAAACAGAGCTGATTACTACTACTACTACTACTATTAAAATGAGAGTACTGTTTACCTCTGGTCTAGGGTTCCATAGCCGGACTACAGGGTCAATGCCACTAGTAGCCAGGAAGCAGTAGCTGGGGTGGGGCTGCAGACAGTTGACTATAGACTCATCTCCTTGCAGGACCCTTACTAGATTGGTGGTCTCCTTTTCCCAGATGAAGAACGATCCGTCATCCGAGCCACTGACAATGAACTGGCCTTTACTGTGGAGACCGGACATGACTTATAATATAATGATTTGACAGTAGGGGGCGTTTGCTACCACATGCAAAACATTCAAGCAGTTTGTGGTGGATCACGCCTGTGCTCGACGCTATTTCAAGCCCACAGCAAATTTTGGACTGTCCGTAATTTTTTTTAATTTTAACATTATTGCTCTCTTTAAAACAAATACTAACTGCCAATATCAGTATAGCCTGCAGTGAGTTGTGTTTTGGAATGAGTTAATTTCGAGCCAGAACATAACATCCTATGAGGAGGAAAAGGTGTTTCAGATTATTTTGATTGGGTAAGGAAAGCCGGGGTTTATAATCCATCAATAAACTTGATTAATATAGTACAATCATTATGATGAAACACCTCTGGGAACATCACATATATTACCTTTAACTTTGTCAAAACTAATTTATGTCATGCAGCCTTTATTGTTCATATCTATGTTTTTAACAAATCTTACTACTTGTAACATTCAGACCACAGAAAGCGTTTTACTTACCTTCCAAAAAAGTTGGCCTCCTTGATGTCAGTCGTCGTGTTGCAGTGACCACAATAGCGGTGCTTGTAGTCATAGCTGCGTTCTCTCAAGACAGCCTCATCATCAGGAATCGACTCCTTACGACTGAATGAGTGAAAGCGAACTGAGCTGTTGGCTTTCTTCTCCTCTGCTAGGCAAAGACACAACAAACAGAGCATAGAGAGAGGCCCAACCACAGAATACCAATTCCAAAGTGGCTTCTTCAAGAAGGCAGTGTATGTCAAACATGTATTTCTCACCTGACTCATTTCTTGAGAAGAGGGCAGCTTTAATGTCCTTATCTAGGGCATCACAGCCACTACTGTGGGCCTGGTCTGGGAACTTCCATTTAAAGTCATCCAAACACTCCAAAGCCTCTGCCACATATTTCAATTCAAAGAGGCAGCGTGCCAGCCTGAAGTGAGCCTTCAGGTGGCCAGGGTTAAGAAACAAGGCTTTCAGACAGTCCCGCAGGCCATCATAATGGTCACCATCCCTGATAAAGGTACACAACACAAACACATTAAAACAAACAAACAAAATGTGTATACATTTTTAAGCCTTTACATCTAATATACATAGTGTACCATTTGCGTTTCATGTAGGCTGCGGCGCGGTTTCCATACAGCATCGCATTGTGGCTGGCCTCATGGATGGCTAGACTGTAGAGCTGGATGGCCTGGGTCCATTGCTGCCGAGCAAACGCATCATTGGCCTGCTGCTTAATCCTTTCCAAGTGAGGAGGGAGCTCAACAGAACTGAAACAAAAACATTGGTAGTATGGTATGTTATGAACATTGACAGTTTGTCATTAAAACACTAACTACTAGAGTCTAGACTGTCTTATAACGTGAATTAGTGCCTAACTGAAGATGCACAAAGAAAAATGATTACCTAGAGCAGATCTTGTTTTCAGCCAATCGTAGGTGTAAATTAACTCCATTTGTTACACCGTTGGCCGTTTTTCCATTCTGAACATCTGTTGGCATATTAAGAAAAAATCATTCTAAATGAATGTTTTCCATACTATATGTAAATCTAAGATTAAAAGCAGTAGATATTATTCTTTAAGTTTGTGGCATTGCTATACCTGTGGAATTTTGGCACTTCTTAGGCAGTAGAAAAGTGTATGGCTTCTGCTTGAACGTCAGGTCAAATAAGTACACCTGCAAAACACCAAAGTAAATAATAAATTAAGCATATAACTACCAAGTTCAACAAACAATACATAATGTACGCAAAACTCAATTGATCAAGTAATCAACACGAAAGGGACATGAAAGAAACATCTGAAAGAGATTACTAATGTAGTTTTCATTCTACCAAGCCAATCTAGAAATGAAACCAGTGACTGTTTTACTTCCTTAGAAATAAATATTACCTGTTCCCCACCCATGTTAACTAGCAGCTCAGTGCCATCAGGACTAAAGGTGACATAGGTAGCCACCAGAACCCTCAGTCGGTTATTGTAGTCTGGCAGTTTCACTGGCAGGTGGCCTGGAGGGGAGCACACACAGTGCATTAAAATTGCAATCCAACCAGTGAATTCACATAGATTCAATAAAACGGTACAGAAACACACACACACACACACACCTGCAACATAATACTGCCCTGCCCCATCTGGGATGGGCTTCTGACGATCACAGAAGGTGTGCACCCCTGCCGATGTGCTCTGACCCATTGACTTCCTGTAAAGAGTAGAAGACAAGCATTGCAAGTAGTTTAACTTCATGTCAAGATGGGATTACCCATACAAGCAATGCAATGCCAGTTTTCCATAAGTGACATGAAGACTCAAGACCTGACTGTTACCAGAAGCAATTTAAATGACTTGCCTATGGTTCTGGATCATACGAATGTCATAGAGGCGCACAAAGGGTCCATTTGCACCCACTGCCAGGTAGTTGTTGTCCCGTGGGTTGACAGCTATACACTTGGCTTCCACTAGCTGACCACAGTAGTCTGTCAAGTCAATGAGCACCTCAGAGCGTTTACTGCTCTCTCTTAAGTCATATTGCCTGTAACATGTTTATTTCTCATAGTTAAAATAAATAAATTTAGTAGCAGTCTCAATGTGTTTGCGTGTGTGAGAGTAAGCTTAAAGCAGAAAACATGCAAACAATGCATAGATAGTTACACCAGAAAAAACGTTAGTCATTAAAGTCAAATAAAGGCTTTTTGGACAAGTTAAAGGGTCATTGCTGTTGTTGATGGGGCTCTGACCTGATGATGCCATCCTCTGCAGCACTCCAGAATGTATTGGGCCACATAGGAGCTGTGGCAATGCGTTTGACTCGGTTTGTGTGGTCAGAGAACATGTGGATGGTTTCTTTAACTGATATGTCGTGCACATGAACTTTTGTGTCCGCTGCGCCAGTGATTATGATGCGATCACCAGTGTGGGGGAGAAACTAAAAGAGCAGAGAAAATGTTTTCAGACAATGCGTATAACAACCATTTTCATAAGAGGCTTTTCTATAAATCAGTATGTCTTACTTTCACAGAAAATATATTTGCTGCATGCCCCGTATGCATAGTGGTAAGCTTCTTGTGTTTGAAAGGGTCCCAGATGATGGCATGTTGATCATCCGAACCCGATGCCAGCAAACTGAATAAAAGTAAATAGTGCTCTTATGGTAAAGTACTTCTAAGTGTGAATTCATGCAAAATAGTAATACATGTTTTGTGGTGATTAGAGCTGGATATTGAAAGTATTTTTTATCAATTCCTCTTTAATACATTAGCAGATGAAAAAAATATGACTTTAAACTTTGGACTTACTCTCCTCCTTCATTCCATTCAAGACAGTTCACACACCCAGTATGGCCCTGTAAACAAATAAAATATGGGGAATGAATGGCTCTGAGAAAATGATGTACACTAGAACACTTATTGGTCCATTGGTCTAAGTGACCAACAAACAGACCACATGTTGTAACTTTCAGTTAAACAGTAGACCACCCAGACCAACCTGAAGTTCAGCCTCCAGTCCAAGTCTCTTGATGAATGGTTCTGTCACATGATAAAATCTTTGAAAGCCCAACGCTCTCTTATCCTGCAGACATATAGCCACAAAAAAACAACATATTTACCAATTACGTCAGACTAAAAGCAGGTTGGATATAACCATTTTGAAGAACTACTTCCACAACAAAGTTTATAACCGTACTTAGTCGTTGGGCTGTACACCAATACTCACCCGGATCTGCCTGTGTAGGATGTCTCTGGTGATGTTCCCAGCAGACATGGCCTCACCACAAATCATAGAGCAGGGCTTAAAGGAGGTAGGTCCAGGCTTCAGAGTTCAAATGGCATCTGCACTGCCACTGTCCTTGTTTAGTATGCTGTAGTTTTACAAAGAGACAGTAGACACCATCAACATTGAAAGCTTTAGAGTTTTATTTTTCTAATTGAAAGTGCACATCTAACATTCGAGTGTGTAAAAGCTTACACTTACAGTACACTAGCCCAGATGATAGCAAGTAAGCTAGCAAACGTTAACCAAATAAGCGTTATGTTTATAGTAGTCTAATATTAGGACAATTCTTGGTTATTAATATTTTCTCACAAGAGAGAGAACGCAGGTAACCTAACTGGCTAGCTAACTAGCAGGCTGGGAGTATTTACGATGCACACATAGACAAACAACAGCTGATTTGCTACCCTACTATTAAGTCACGCTGAACTTAAGATAGTGTGTACGCCAGTTAGCAATACTACACTAACGTTCTTAGACACACGTTAAGAAGGTTACGTAATGACTATTTCAAGAAACGGTTGAACATAACCGTAGCTAACTTTAACTGGCATATATTTATTGCATGTCAGCAACTAGCTAGCTACCTAGCTAACGTTCACAGAGTTAGCCAACTATGTTACCTGTGTGATAAGCCGTCAGGCCCTCAGAACGCAGAAGCTACAGAACACCAAGACCAGCACTTGCCCACTCGCGCAAGCGACTGAATATATTTTTGTATTATGTTGCGGTACGTTTGTAGATATCACAGATTATTTTGGCTAAATAAATAATTATGTCTTGTGTCTCCATTGAATACGCATGACTTGAAATTCTGCAATTCCTTAAGTGAAGAGACCCCTCCCCCTTAACAAACATCCCCTAGTCCTTACGTGAAATGAGTCCTCTGAGAACCTCAGTGACTGTGATCTTACTGAATAAATCTACGTTACGTACAATACTTCATGAATTGCATAACTCGCGCTTCTCACTGTTTCTTCCAGTGTAGCGCTATAAGTATAATTTTAGTGTAGCCTATGTCTCCATCTAGTGTCTACTTTTTATGAACATTTCGGCATACAATTGTTAGTTCTATTCTTATATGATTATAATGATGTGACTAATCTAATCATGTTTACGATACTAAAAGTTTAATGACAGACTTTTTGCCCATTATCATACTATCGTAAACAATATTTTTAAGAAAAGTGACCAAATTGCATCTCTCTCTCTCTCTAGTAGCTAGTACTTTTGGATATTTTAGTCTCAGTTGTGAACATAACATTATCATACCTAATATAATATATCATACCACGTCTCAGGGAGTCTATGCTGAAGGCCATACAAGAGCGCCCCTACTGACCTAGTAGTGAACCTAAACAGCCAGGCTCCTTGTTACGAAATAACATAGCATAGCCGGCGAGGTGGCTATGTTGAGTGGAACACGGAGTTGAACGCGGCCAAATAAGAAGCGGCATTGCCATTGAGTGTGAACAGCTGGTGGTGGTAAGAGGAAAACAGTTGAGTCCAGCAACGAAAAAAACTTTGTTTACCTATATATGTTGTTGTTACTTTGACGGCTATCCGTAACTGCGTAGTAGAGGCAAGTTGAATTTAAGGTAACTAACTGAGTCTGTTGTTTGTTGAATTGCTCAAGTTAAAGTTAGTACAATGTTGCACATTCCATTGTTAGCTATGTTTGAAATGATCTAACGGTAAAGGTAACTGTGTAGCTAGCTAGCATGCCCACGGCTACGTTAACTGTCGGATACTTTAATGGCACGTTGACTAGAGCAGGTAACCATCATCGGATGTGACTTTATTAGCCAGCTAGCATCTATAACTTACGTCATTAGCATTGGCTTAGCAACGCCAGCTAACGGTAACGACTATAAGTTTGCTGCTAGTCTTCACTTTATAGCTAACTTGGTGGTAACGCGTTTTGCTTAGCAGACCTGCGACATAATTGCCCTTGGCTGTGGTACCAGCACGGCTAATACCTGTAGTATATCAAGTTATATGAGCGACACGTTATTAATTTATCCATTCATAATTTAAAGACGTTACTGATTCGTTTTGGAAAACGATAACGTAAGCTGAGGTTCTAGGGATAGACGGTAAGCATTATTTCAACTAACGTTGTCATAAAATGATCAGTCATCCTTTGCACTATCTTTCTTAGGGGACTGAGTGGAATGACCACCTCACAGAGATACTTTGAATCCAAGCTTTCTGGTAAGCCTCCGACTCGTCTTAAAAAAATGCCTTCCTGAACATCTTGGGTTGTGTGTGGTGACCTCTGTTGTTTTTGAACATGTATTGTAGCTGGGTTCCCTGACATGGAGTGGAAGACGCCAGCTGTATCGGAAAAGGTCCAGAGCCGATTTGGCAGCAGGCACGGAGCCGCAGATAGTGCCGGAGACACAGGCTTTGGCGCCATGACATCTGTCAGCACAGAAGGTGAGGGTGTCCCAAAGGCACATTATGTAATATGGTCTGAAATGATCCTCAGCCATATTACACATACATAGCTTCTTTGCAGCAGTCCTTGCACTCTGGAAGTTTAAAAGTAGTTACACTACAAGTTTGCCTATGAGATTTTCAGGTGTTACATATATTGCAAAAGCATCCACTGGATGCATCAGCAATTCTATCCATAATGTCTAGCAATATTATAAGGGCTATCTTGCATTGTAAATATCTAATGTGTAAAATAGGTGTATAGACTGAGAGAATGCAAATGAGCATGTTGACACTTTCTACCTTTCACATGTTCTAATTTTCTCATCCCTATTTCCAAGATACATCTTCAAAAGCTAATGTTTTGTTTTTTTAATCTGCATACCGTAGTAGTAAATGTGTTTATGATCTAGGTAAATTGTGTCCCCAACCAGGATTGCCCATGGTACTGTTTCATCCCACTATTGATAGGAGTAACGAGTTTTGACAGTGTTATGGATGATTGGAAGATTAAATGGAAACTGTGGCTTTATTTTTGATTAATTGAGTGTTAGATTAACTTGCAGAAAGATGGTCTACTCCTAGAGTTTTTTAAATGGGAACTATTTAAATGATAGATTACAAAAAATGTCCAGCCTATGTATCAGTTACTTATTAGATACAAGGAACTAATAAGGTATTTTATGGATAAACTTGCATTTATAGGGCCAATAACTCTGTTGGTACTTAACTGCCGAAGATGCTGGGGCAGCAGGTACCTCCTTGTACAAAAGCTATAACTGATAACAATGCCTAGCAACTTGAGTCCTGACGCTGTTTTAACGAGAGGGAACCGTTATAGTAAATGCCAAGGCATATTATAAGTTGTTTCACTTTTAAATCTCACTTTTTTATTTTATTTTGTTTTTCACTTTTTTTTGGTAAGCTGTGTCCTTTTTAAAAACAGCATAAGGCGCTTGTATTTTTTAAAACTTTACCAAATCTACGTTTTGCGTATGTTTTGATAAAAGGTTAATGTAGGCCCAATTCATTTTGTGTTATTGCCTTTATGTTTTGACTGTTTAAAATGGAATGCCTGCAAGATGAGCAAAGTCCTGTGCATGTTTTTCTCTTAGCCAGATCAGTTTGGACTTGTTGTAGTCAGCTTCATGAATCTGTTTAGCCGGAAGGCACCTTTTACGTTTCTTGTATTTTTTAAAGACTTGATGTTGTTTGCATTATTGCCCCATTTGCGTTCACTAATTGTTATTTTGCTGTGTTGCTAAGCAAAATAAGCAGACAAATTGATTAACTGCCTGCTTGTTATTTAGGTGTGCTTGTGGATGTTTATGATGTTGTGTTGGACAGTGGGAGGTGGCTAGGTGCTTAAATAAACGGCTCCCACAGATCACTCTGTAACTTGAGAGGGAGACTATAAATACCCCTAACCTTTCTGCTGTGTCCCTGTTTGTGTGGTTGCTCAGAGCCCGGTACAGGGGGGCTTCGTGGATTTTCAGCAAAATAGTCTTATAAGCACTACTGTCCGCCTTAGTTTCAGATAGCATACTGTTCTCTTGGTGCTTCCAGAAATGCAGAGGAACGGATTCTGTGTCATTGTTAAAGCATCCTGTGGCTTGCCTCAGCTTGGCTGTGAAAGATGCCACTGCTAATTACAAGCTTGTTGCTGTCTTCACATGAGTGCCAGGTGAGCCGAATGTTGGAAGTCAGGTTTAAAGTGTCATTTTTAGTTATGTAGCCTGGATTGAGCTTGTTTGGCGAGTTCATTGCGAATTGTAATTTTAAAGAGATGAGTTTCAAATGCTTGAAGGAGGGTATACTTAAGTTGTTTTTTTGTGACAAAAATACAGATACACTTATTTTTCCATACTTTAATTATGTTTCTCATTTCAAATGCACCCGAGGTCTGAGAGACTTTTTTTGGGGGGGTGAAGAGTTGTTTAAGGTGTAAGGTTTATAAAAAAAAATCTTCACACATCAGCTTTTTAATTATACAGTTAGATTGTATTAGCCTACATATTAATTTGCTTCTCAGTCTCATCAGTTCCATTGGAAATTGGCCAGACTCCACTTGCTAACTTTTTGTTCATCAACATTATTTTAAGTAGGCCGCCCACAGAAATACTCTGTCCCGTGTACTTTACATCACCCCTCTGAAAATAGAGTGAATGGACAACAGCAGTGCAGTCAATGTGAGAGATTGGCTTTGTAGATTTCACTGGGAGCATACAGTTGACTGCAAAAAATGTTTTAATTAATATTAACTCTTGCTTTTGACTTTCACTTTTTTTCTTATCAGATTTTCGCAGTTCCAGTAGCAGCCCATCATTTAAGCCCATCCGCAGTCAGATTCCTATCCCCACCGCCCATGTCATGCCGTCCACAGGTGGGGCCCCAGCCTCCAAATCCCAGCCTCGTGCCCAGGATGAATCCCAGGGCTCCTCTGAGGTCCACAGGCCCTCCTCTGGCTCCAGAACCTCCAGTGGCTCTAGCTCAAAAGCCTCATCACTCTCAAAATCAGCGTCTTCCCCCAACCTGGATGCTGAAAGCAATATGGGTGTTGATCTTCCAGGGTCTAAGCCAGACTGCCTGAGCCGATACCGTAGCCTTGTCAATGGACTGGACCACTCACTGTTCCCCACAGGGGATCAAACACGCCTTGACGAGGGCAATAGGTTTGACACCCCTGCAGTGGAGCCGACACTAAACCAATCCACTTTGCTGGGAGGATTCTGCCCAGATGTCCGACTTAGGCTGCAGATGACTGGGCTGGGAGACACTCCTGAGGGCAGGGCTGAGGCCTACAGGGCAGCCATGGAGCACTCGTACAAGGCCCTCCCGGAGGCCAGGCCAGGTGTTACCAGCGGGGCTGAACCCTGCAGCCAGCCTTTAGCAGGGGTGTACTCCGGCTCTTTGGGCCTGCAGACACAGGCTCTGTTGAGGGAGCAGTTAGGGGTCAAGGCCTACGAGCCCATGCTGCAGGACAGGTGCAGTGACATGCCCAGTTGGCAGCAGCAGCAGCAACACAAGCAGCAGCTGGAGAATCTACGGCTTCAAGTGGAACAAATGCAGGTGAGCGTTATCATCAATAGTGCACCCCTAGTAAGACACCAGGTCCCTGGTGTGGACCACCACTTCGATTTCAGTGCTCTGGGAGTTAATAGGGGCCGGGGTGCTGTTTTGTTTTTTGTACTTGTTGTATTGCTAACCCTTTCCTACATGTTGGTGTTTACACAGTTTATGTCTTCTGGAGTGGGACAATACTCGCCTCTGTACTCCACCCCCCTGCACACAGAATCTGGCAAATGGGACGCTCTGTTCAAAGCGAACGAGAGTCTGCTGAAGGAAAAGGAGCTTGTCATAGAGAGGTATGTTTTACCTGAGATATTTGATATGCTAAGCTATCGCATGGTGGATGTTATTAATTATAGAACTTGTCTGTACTTTTGCTGGTGTTGGTGTACAGTATATCGAGGTACATCAGTTTTCATTGTAGACTGCAAATATTGCAAAAAATGTATATATTCATGTGGCTTTTATAATAATACATACATTTGACCCAGCTCTCTTGTTTTCTGGTTCTGTTGCAGACAGAAGCAGCAGATGGCACTGCTGGAGCAGCGTTTGAGGGAGAGTGAGGTGCAAGTCCATGGAGCACTGCTAGGGCGAGGAGGTCCATATGGGGACGTCTGTATGCTCCGACTTCAGGTGAGCACATGCACGTGTGTATCCATAGCAACAGACGGAGAACGAGTATATCCACAAGATCCTTAAACAATCGTAATAGGCCGTGGTTGTATCCCGCAGGAAGCTCAGAGGGAGAATGCGTTCCTAAGAACCCAATTTGCAGAGCGCACGGACTGTGCAGCCCAGGAGAAGGCAGAGGCTGATCGCAGGCTGGGAGCAGTTGAGGCTGAGACGCGGCGCGTCAACGACACGCTGAGGGAAACCAGCGAGAGGCACGCGGAGGATATGAAGAAACAGGAGGAAAGGGTGAGGACTTGCATGGTAGAACAGTGTCATTGACCTTGTATGTCGAGGAGATGAGAATAAAGTCATTCACGTCGGTGCGTTTTTTTAAATGCAGATTCGAAGTCGAGATAAGCACATCAACAACCTGAAGAAGAAATGTCAAAAGGAGGTGGAGCAGAACCGAGAGAAGCAGCAGCGCATTGAGACTCTGGAGCGCTATCTAGCTGACCTGCCCACCATGGAGGACTATCAGAGCCAAAACAAACAGGTAGGTAGAGTGTGGTGTCAAATATCTGTGGAGGAATAAACTAAATACCTTCCATAAATAACTTGTGTGTTCCTCAAGAAGTTTATCTATATTATTGTGTGTGCGTGCGTGTGCGCGTGCGCCAGCTTTTGGAGGTGGAAGAAAGAGCAGCCCTGCTTCAAGGCAGAGTAATAGAACTGGAGGTCTCTCTGGAAGAAGCCCGTTCCCACAGCCGGGAGAAAGACGCACTGATGGAGGAGCAAAAACAGAGAGAAAAGGAGCTCCTTTCCACTGTCACCAGGTAACCACACGCGCACGCGCACACACACGCGCACGCACACACACACACACACACACACTCAGTCTCAGCAACAACATGGTAGCTGCAATGCAGGACCTGTTTGATGATTGTGTGTACATGGGTTTTATGACAGTTTGCAGGAGAGAGTGCAGGAAGGCCTTGAGGATGGAGCTAGGCTGCCATCCCTAGATGTGGAGAAGGTCAAAGGAGAGAACAAAGCCCTGAAAGAGGAACAGCAGAGACTCAAAAAGGTATTTTTTTCTCTTACCCTACACACAATCAGTTTTCTGTCAGACCATGTGTTGCATTTGCATTTATTCCCTGTGCATGTCAATGTCAAGTCTATAGGCCAGTATTGTGCGAGTCTAGCAGTGCCATTATTTTTCCTCAGGTCATTGAGAAGCAGCTGAGAATGATGGAGCAGCTTGGCTCACAGATCAGGGTTAGTAGTGTGTTGCTACCACGTCCTATAACATAAAGATGTACGGTACCTCTTAATGAGAAGGCACCCGCCCACCATACCTCCCTGATTTAGTGTACGTTTGTGTGTGTAGGCCCTGGAAGTGCAAGTATCTCAAGAGGAAAGCACCTCCGAGGCTCTGAGAGAGGAGGTGAACGCAAAGGAGAGGCACTTCCTGCAGCTTCGCACAGCCATGAAGGAGGTGATTCAAAGAGCGTTTTAGAGCCACAGCATCATGATCTCTTCAGCATATTTTACAAGAAACTATTCTTTAGTCAAAAAAAGTATGCATATTTATGGCATGAAGGAATGTAGTAGTGGGGGTTGTCTTACCTCGTTTTTTATGTCATGGACTGTTTCAGCTGTCGGCCCAGAACCAGGACCTGCTGGATCAGAACCTGACATTGAAGGAGCAGATGACTGATCCAGAGTGGAGGAACGCCAACCTGCAGGCCCCCGCCCTGCAGCCTGCTGGGGCACGCCTTACCCAGCGGCTCCACGGAGAGATGGCCTCCTGTCTGGCGGACCTACGCTGTCTCTGCAACGTCCTGACCCAGAGGGCCCAGGGACGAGACCCCAATCTCTCCCTCCTGCTCGGCATCGCATGTAAGCAGAGATGGAACACGTCAGAGGACATGGCACAGGGATGGTACCTTGGGGGCGCAATTAATTAAACCTTTTCCTGTCCACAGCTCCACCGCCCACAGGCCAGCAGTTGGAGGATTGGCTGAGCCCAGAGGTCCTGCAGGCCAAGCTTGTTGAGGCCCAGCAGCTTAGGAACGACATTGAGGAGTTACGCACAACAGTCTCAGACCGCTATGCCCAGGACATGGGGGAAAACTGTGTTACCCAGTAACCCCGGCAGCCCAGGAAATGGGGGGAAAGAACCTTAGTGCCTAATGACTTCAGCTAAACTCAGCCCCTCCTCAACACAGTCTGTGGTGGTTAACATCTCTTCATGAGTGAATCGAGGCTCAAATGTAAGGTTGTTTCTTCCTCCACTTCTCAACATCTTGTGCCTAAAGTTTGCCTGTTGCTCGTGACACTTGTCCCTAAGCTAATCCATTTCAGTCCGAGGGCTAAAAGTAAAGCAACTGAACTACCATACTTGAGACTGAAAGCCTTTTTTTTAACCTAACTTTAAATGCCTTGTTTAATGATAGATGTTTGTGGGTGTCGTATTGCCAGTAAGTAGATCCTCCACGTTTAATTTAACCAAAGCGGTTGGGTACGTTGTGTAGTCATTTTCGTAGGATTGACTTATCTTTCTTCATGTTACCGTTCCTCTTTGAGGACATCATACAAGATTTGGTTGACAATCAACTGAAAATATTTTAAGCTGTTTCTATTTATATTTTTGTGGGTCTTTAAAACTGGTATTGTTACTAACCAGACAATTTATAAATGGTGAATTTGTAGCATTGGATCTTTGGTGTGTGGTTGACTTAATGTAAGGGCCTATGCAACAATATGGATTTTCACACCATTGCTAGGATACTTTTCTGGAACTCTGAACCTTCACAATTATTTATTGAATTGACTGTACCAAATATCTCTCAGGTAGTTGGTTTGTTTCGTACTAATGCCATATCAAGCCTTCATGTGGTTTAGCAAAAACAGCACAAGATTTAAACAAACACTACAGTTAGAAAGGGATTTGCTACTTGTTTTCTTAATATAGTCTCGCCCTCTCCTTTGTTGTGTCTCATACTACAGAGCAATCAATACATTCCTTGACTATGATTGTAACAGCTATTAATGGGCTATATTCCTGAGCCTGCTTTGTGCATTCGATGTGCTTTGTTTTCAGTGGCTGCATGTCTGGTTACATCTGTTGTTTTTATGTACCAGTGTGACCACCATGGATGTAATTTACACTGTTTGGAATTCAAAGCACACTTATATCACATTATACAATTAAATTATAATACAAGCCATTGCAATATTTTTAGTAAAGGGTTTGCTTTATTAAGAAGTTTAATGATGTGAAACACTACATTTATTCAGCATTTTTGTTATTTTTTGTTGGTGTCCATCACAAACATTCTGGGTTTTCATCGCTGGAATTATGGTTTAACAACACTCATTTGACTATGACACCAACCCGGTGCAAATATATAACTTACAAAAATATCAGTGCATATTGAAGCCAGCCACCACATGCCTTTGTGTGAATGCTTTTCCGAAATGGCAAAATGGTTTGTAATCATTGCATTTACACATTTTACAAATAAAGATGATTTTACAAACTTCTCTTCTGGAGTTATTTTATTGTGATGTGTTGTGTGAGCACTGTCACTACAACAATACATGATCTGTAATTATGAATTTAGGGTTACCACGAAGATGATGCAATATAAATATTATGTTCATTCCCTAATTCTGCTGTCTCAACCAGTTAGTTTTTACTTAAACCCTAAACAAGGGTGATAAGCATGGTGTGACTGCTGCTCCAGTCATATAGTCGCTACATTTTAGTGGTGTGAAGCTGGGACTGTAGTAGCAGAGCAGCATTAGGGGTGAGCTGACAAGACAGTAGAGTGAGGTGGTCCTCACCATAACAACGCTGTGGAAACACACTGATGATGTCATATCCAGGCATGCCTCCCCCCCTGTGTTACAGATAAGAGAAGATGGAACCAGGCTTTCATGGTTAAAAGACATACCCTAATTTCAAACAGTAGCTTTCAAATGAGGATGCATTTTCACGAGCTTGCTCACCTGTGTTTGTCCAGATACTGTCGAAGATGTCCTATTGTTTCGGAGAAGTGCATCTTTAGAATATATGTTTGCTCTCCGTCCTCTGACTTCACCCGCAGTGTGGTGACATCACAGGCAGATGAGGGCCGATCAGAATCGTGCAAATCCAGTCTGAGCGAGGGGCAAAACTCACTGCAAGCTATGTACTTTGTTCAGTAGAAATATTAAGTTCATAGCTATTGTATTGCAACGGTAAATACACAAATGGCACATAACACTGTGGCACAATGACAGCAATTTTAGTGCAACAAGTTTGCATAGTTTGTTTCAAGTATTCAAGACGTCCCAGACACATAAAGCATCTTCATACCTGTCTCTCATAGTCTGTAGCAAGGGTGTTTCTATGAGGGTCACTTTGGTTGTTTTCAGATTATCAGAAGAGCCCTAAAAATATAAATAGTAACGTAAAAGTGACACGTATAAAGACGTAGCAGGTGTAGAGAAGCAACCAATAGGCTAGAATGTTTTCCTGGTCTCACCTGTAGACTGGCCTTCACTGAGTCCCTTATGTCAATCACTCTACCAGCCTTAACCACCACCTTGGGTAGCTTGTTCAGAAACTGATCCATAGTCAGCTTTCTGTCTATTAAAAGTTATTATTGCAAAACGTCAGTTAATAGTATTTTTGTTTGTTGCCTCAAAGATTTCTTATGTTTTTCATGTTTGGAAAATATATAGTGTGCGCTATTCAAAGCAAAGACAGATGATAGAGCAGGTAGGTAAGGGAGGGGGGATATTACTTGAGTTGTTTAAAGATAGTTCTGTCTTGGTTGTCTCAGCTTTAACAGCTTGACCCTTTCCAGGAAACTCCGCCCATGGCTGCCTCTCTTGAAAAACCTCATCTCGGTTGTCATGGACCTGCACATTAATCAAGAAATGTGTTAATTATTTTCCGAAACAATTTTCGGGGAGGATATTATGTGTAGTGAGCATTATACACACCGCAAAAGGCACGCCATCTGGAAACCTTTCTTTAAGTTCTGAGGGAAAGTATCCATCCATGAGGTCTTGCATGCATTGCTGTGAGGAAACAATAAAAACTTAAAACAACACCAATATTAGAATCTGACAAGTGCTGCTTCTCAAAGTTTGTGTCATGCTAACCTGAGTACAGAGTTCCTTATAAGAGCGGAATGGCCCATTAAACATAAGGATTCCGTTTCTATAAAGCTTCAGTTGAATGGGATCCCTCTGCACAAGCCGTGCACCTCTTGGAGTCGTGCTAACAAAGGACTCACCCTCCCCTGCCAGCATGTTTAGTTCTTTGATGTTCTGCAGCACAAGGTCAAAGTTCATAAAAAAGTTCCCGACTACAGAAGTATCTGGAAACAAGATGTCATAAAAAGCATTAAAACGATTGGCCTTCTGTAGTTATATCGGGTTTGTGCAATAATTTCCCGGACATAAATCTGATGAGAATAATTTTGAATGAAACTATAACAGTTGGCATACAAAGAGCACAGAGTTGAGCAATAACTAGTACCTGGTTGCCAATGGCTTTGCTCTGAACTCAGGCTCTGCTCAGCTGTCGCTGGCTGCTGATCACAGGAAGTATCTCCCACCCAAATCATGCCATAGTCACTTAGAAAGCGCTGTCAGAACAAAACACATTTTAGTTGGCATACAAAGCATTAAGTTACTAAGAAGGATTGTAATTACTAAGCAAATTGGAACATGACAGGCTTTATTCACACAACTGACCACACTAACTGGGATTGCAGAATACTAACTCACCTCCATTTCCAACACTTGAGCCTGCAGACGTTGGCATTTTCTAAAATTCTCATCTTCGTCACGTGATCCACTTTTCCTCTCTGAACTCAAATGTTTTCACAAATTCAGGATCACAATCCTATGTTGTTTCTAAACTAAATACTTTGGTAGGAGATAACAGAAAGTGTTTACTCCTTTGGACAACATCTTATAATTTCAAATAGTATGCTCAAAAAGAAGCTTTACCCTTAGACTTCAGATGCTTCAGTGTCTCCCCTAGGACAGATATCGTTTTCTCCTTCGATTTAGTAAATACAGGAATACAAAAAGGTTGATATACAGTTTCTTTTCCATTTAATTTGATTTGAATGTACTAAAACATATGAGAGAGACCTACATGAGTTAATATGATTGTGTTTTGGACCTCCCTCCCAATGACATGTAGTAAAAGGCGACTAACCTTTTGTTCAATCTCCAAGGCTTGGGTCTTCACCTTTGTCTCCAGCAAGGTCAGCCTTTTCACCATGGATGACATTAGCTCAATGTCACCTGGTGATGTCCCTGTGGTGATCCGTTAGCTAATTATCTTAATTTATCGACACTATTATTAACTGATGTCTTTTAAATATCAGCACCCTGTATATTACATTAACTTAGGATTTCCTTTCAACATGCTTCAAATAACAGGTACTGTTTTATCAGCCTTACAAGAAGTAATCTAATTATGTATATTAGAGTCGTGGGTCTAAAAGTATTACAACTTAGCCTTTACATTTTGTCCCTGATTCATCTCTTGACTTTAAAGAGGTGATGTTGTTGTTGTCAGTTGACTGAGCATGAGAAGGGTGAGGTGGTGATCCACAGCCAGCTTCACGTAGAAGAGCTGCTTCATATTCTAAAAATAGACCATTGTCAGCATTCACTTATAAACAGAATGAGGAAAACATTCCAGAAGCTTTGAATGGTTTAACCAACCTGTGAATAAATCCCCCCTAAATTCCACTTGTCCCCAGCTTTCACTAGTTGACAAATAAAAAAGTTAAATAACACAGCATAACAATAAATTGTCAAAAACATCTCATGCACTTGTTCTATAATTAGATTATACTTTTGTAAAGTTAACTTGAAAGTCTGATAAATAACCTACCCTTTGTTTTGGGGGCCTTGCAAAGGAGTGCGCTTAGTTTTCCGCAATGTTGCCAGCGGTGAGCTCATTCTCATTCATGCAAAATTAAAACACTTCCTTGTTATGTTCTAGAAATGTAGGTAGTGTTCATTTAATAATTATTTCTTCTGAAGAAGGAAGGCTCGTGCTATTTTGTGAACTTCCTTATTGTTTGCAAATTATTGTTTGGAGTTTGTTGCCATTGGTAACGTGAAGTGAGGGAACATAGAGATAGAACACGAGGGAACAAACTCTTCGGAAAGAAACGCTATCATTCTTATCCTTTCCACAAGGTGTCACTAATGAACTAGCTTAGTGGCTTAAACAAGCTCAGTGTAGTAACACCAACGAACAAGTGACCCTGTTATTATTGATGTTTTGCATTTGTCATTTGAGTCAACTAGCCTTTTTCCTACTGTAATGAGTTGCTTATGGATGGGCAATGTAAGTATTTTGTGCAATGTCTGTTATCTAGCTAAATATTCTATGGGTATTGTAGTTTAAAGTAGTGTGAAGCAGGTACATTGTGTGGTGCAGCGTTGCTATTTTTTATTTTATTTAGCCATATACGGCCAATCTATGACTATGAGGTGACTTTGGATTTTTTATTGATTTTACTATAACTTTATTATTGATTTATGACATGCAGTTAGACCCATACATGGATGAGAAGTTTATCTGTCGAGCCTTCGCCACCATGGGAGAGCTAGTGGTTGGAGTAAGAATTATCAGAAATAAGATGAGTTGGTAAGCTAGATCTGTTATGTATTTGTTGAATTATGTAGTAAAATTTGTCTTAAAAGTAGATACTCTTTTGTAATCAAATTGAAAAGACACAGTTATAGTCAACATTTAGGTGAAACCTAGGATAGGTGAAGGATGGCAACATATGACAATGTATGAAACAGAAACGTACTTTAATTAACACAAATAATCTGCACAAATGAAATGCTTGGTGAATTTATAAACATAAATATGTTCAGTTATTTGCTTGACTTTGTGTAGGGGTGCAGCCGGCTATTGCTTTGTTGAGCTGTCTGATGAGGCTACAGCAGAGAGATGTCTAAAGAAAGTCAACGGAAAAGCCATACCTGGAGCCACACCAGTATGCTGCTCCTACTTACACCCTGCACTCATCCATTAGCAAATAGTACTACAGGCTTATCAATCCTCTTAGAAACTGCGTGGGCAAATCTATCCGAGCATTGTTTCATAGAGTACATTATGAATAAGACTCTCTCTTTACTTCACAGCCTAGAAGGTTCAAACTTAATCGCGCTACATTTGGAAAACAGGGAGAGAACAGGTAAACCATTAGTGAATGTATTGTTCATAGTTGAACATAATGTAGCCTAACCCCCTTGGACATTATTCAATCATGTTATAATCTATTTGTTTAATTAAAAATCTTATATTGTCAAAAAGAGAATTTATGATTATGTTAATGGTATTAGTTTTCACCTTCGTTAGTGCCACCATTTAAGCAAAGTGTGTCTTGGGTGAATTTTTTATGCAAGAAGTTGCTTTTATGGAGTTTAGAGAAAACAAATAATGAATAGTTATACTGCATAGAGTTTAGTATCTGAATAGAGTTTAGTATCCGAAAAGGATTGTAAGGATTTTTTTTCGTTTCATATTGTTATTTTAGATAATTTGGGTGAGTTTACTACTAACTTTAGGCTAAGTTTTGAGGACCTCTTAAAATTGTATTCTGCCCTTGAATTGGGACCACAAATATTCTCCTAGCTGGGAGAAAGCAAGTCAATTAGTTTATAATTTCTATGGTGCATCTACCTATATGTTATTAAGAACACTGTGCTAGATATGTTAGATAGGAAATGTGTATTTGTATTTTGTCAATCTGCTTTAAACAACAACAAGACATAGTTGTTATTCTTCACTTTATTGTTCTGCCTTGGTTCTTGTTGTCCGTGCCCTGTTGATAAATAAATCTTTTTACTTAACGGGCATTGCATGTGGTGGGTTACAATAACTTACATTATATTTCAATCTATCTGTAGAGTTGGGAAAAAAACAATTTGTTAGTGAGTGAGAGATTAGGAAAGTATAGCTGACTAATTTAGTTTATCCTATTAATTGTATTATTATTATTTTTTAACTAGAAACAGAAATATCTGTACAGACAACAGATATAATCAATCCTATTACGACAATAACAACCAGTACCAACAGTATTTCACCTACTATTCAAACTGGGGCTATGACCAGAATGCCGGCAGCTACGACACTTACAACTATTATAACCAGTACGATTACAGCAATCAGGTAGGTGCATCTCTGACTTTGTTACCCTGATATATAGGAACTGTTTGTGATCCCTGTATTTGAGCTGGGTGTCTATTAATAATAATTGCATGTGACAGTTACGGCAATGCTGATGTTATTTTCTTTCTTTTTTAAATTTTAGACATGTGAAGAAACTGAAGCACTTGAATGTCAGTTGACATGGGTTGCTGTCCTTTAATTGACTTAATTTGACCTTTATTTCTGCACATTGTTTACAAATAGTTACTACACTGATACACACACAAATATACCCACTGTCTCCATTTTCTGTCCATTTAGACCCCTCAGTGGAGATGGATGTGATAGAGCTTAACAGGCAGTTTATAGAGGAGAGTGAGGAGCTATACGATGCTCTTATAGACTGCCACTGGCCGACCCTGCAGCAGCCCTGCATCAGCCAAGGAACTGTAGCACATCACTGAACTGATGGTTGACAGCCTCACACTCTCAAGTCTTCGCCTCTATGTGGATTGTTTTGGAACAGCCCAGTGTGATGGTTCAAGGGATAACTAGGCATCTGGTACTGTCAAGAATTGCTGGTCCTGCTCTCTCGTAGTGGGCCTGATGAAAAGGCCATTGTAACTGATTCACGCTAACACAGCAATGACTCATTTGATGACATTCTGTTATTATGTAGGTGTACACACACACACACACACACACACTCACACACACATAGGAATATGCAATACATAGGGTACATCCTTCAACATTTTCTTCTGGTTTATACCCCAGTGTGTGAAAAGCAACAAAGGCCAATGTAGACATGAGTTTTGAATTTAGAAGATTGCAGAAGTTTAATATTTATTTTCTCATGATGTCAGTTTGTGAAGTTCATCACTTGTCACATGTTCGTTTTCGTAATTGAGAAAATAAATATTTTTAAATTAAGTAGTCAAAGTGAAGTGCAAAGAAAAAAAAGAGAAAGTTGTCCTACTATCTATTAATAAAGCAATACAATGGGAGGGGATTTGTTGGCAGGCATGTGGCTTTTATGTAAGTCAAGGCTAATGTTTTGATCTGTATTGCTCCGCCCTGAGTAATTTACTTTCGTCCTACCCTTATGGTTATAGTGTAGGCTATAGTGTGCCCACACAAATACAACACGAGTGCAAATTAGATAGTTTGCTCAAATAATCGAATTGTTCATGCTTTGACTGAAGTCATGTGAGAGCTGCTCATTACTGCATTTCTGATTCATTCAATGGGTCAGTGTGAAAGTCATGGGACAAGCACCAGGGCAATTTGCTCCCTATGATCGGGTCTATTCCATTCATACAGTTTATAAACAAATATCGTCATTACACCCAGGCTGAAATAACATGGGTGTGCCACGGTTAATAACCAAATTAATTACACGAAGTATATTTTTGTATTGTTTTATAAGCCTCATCTAGATCGCAAAAGATATTTGACAGCAAATTGCTATGAAGAGACGACAGACGATTATCACGTGCGCACATGGGTCGTCGGATTATGCCCGAGCTTGTGACGTTGTTCAAGGGCTGGGTCTTCGAAAATAACCTAACGTTACCGAGACATAGGCAATTTTCAAATAGAAACCTTGGCCTAAATTTGACATTAACGCCGTAAGTAGGATACACCTTTTAACATATTATATGTATATTATGTATATTTGTAAAAGACCAGACTAATGCAAGTGATACAACTGTGCATCATCGTTTAATGCTTATTATGGTTTGATAATGGATAGTTGTCTAGACCCAATAGAACAGGATCATTTGTTGCTAGGCTAGATCTAACATTACCGTGGTTACATCATATAGTATTTTGTAGATGTTTACCTTGTTTATGTATTGTACAGACGTTAGGCCGTGCAGCCTGGTTGATCGGTTGACATTTTGTCACCGAATTGTTTGGACTCTCGTAATCTCACAATGTTAATCCGGGTAATTATGTTTATTTCAGATAATTTAGGCTCCACGTGTTCATTTCGGTGCTGAAGTGCGGGTTTTACCAGTGTTCAGGTAAACAAGATGCGGCAAACAAGCGCAGCCTTATCAGTAAATTTTCTGTTGTAGACTTTTATAGTATAGTCTGCAAATTAGATGTTTTTATATAGAAAGCAACCTTGTGCATTGAATATGTAGCCTTACAAACACCATGGTACCCACAGGTGTGCTACAGTTCAGGTACCTTGGAATCCATACAACAACAGCAAAGATGTCATATGGGAGAGCAGACAGCTATCATTCACAGCCGCGAGACTTCGGCAACCTCACCCAGACATGCAGTGCCAACATCCAGAAGATCACACAGAACAGTAAGTAATTGTAAAACTGTTGAAATAGCACATTGTTTTCCAATGATATTCGCAAGAAATTCAATCAACTGTTCAACTGTTCTTGCTTGTCTTGTTGTTCCAAGACAGACTGACATTTAATTTGTACAACCCTGGAAGTGGCTGGCTGTGGCCAAGCATGTGGCTAATGTTAAATATGTTTTTTTTCCTACAGCTGGCCAGATCAAAACGATGCTGCACCAACTGGGGTCGCGACAGGAGAACCCGGAACTGAAGGACAGACTGTGAGTGCTGCCAGTTTAATTTCTCTCATGGTGTTTTTTTCCCCCTCCAATCATAAAACAGGTCTTTCAACTACATATGTTGCAATTCTCTTGAAGTAAATTGCCTGGTTAAAAAGCAACGTTCTCCCAGGAATAAGGATTGGAGATGTTTCACCTCTATTTTGGCCATCTCTATAACCCCCCACCCCTTGCAGCCAACAGGTACAGCACTACACAAATCAGCTGGCCAAAGAGACCAACAGACACCTGAAAGACTTGGGTTCTCTACCCTTGACGCTTTCTCATTCGGAACAAGTGAGTGCCTCAGTAAAGCACAAGCAGCCTCTACAGAACACACGTTGTTTACTTTGAAACATTCCCATACAATGCTGAAGTGCTGCAGCGCTGCAGCCGTACCTCACAGAAACATAACCTGTGTCCCCTTCATAACTTACTCTTCCAGAGACAGCAGAAGCTCCAAAAGGACCGACTTATGAATGACTTCTCTTCAGCTCTCAACAACTTCCAGGTGGTGCAGCGACAGGCGGCAGAGAAGGAGAAGGAATCTGTGGCCAGAGCCCGGGCTGGGTCCCGCCTCATGGTGGGTGCATGCATCATTCTGGTGTGGGAGTCTGTTTGTAGGGCGCTCAGTGACCAATTGTGCTGCAAATCCACAAGTTGAATCGCACCGTCCTAAAGCAGGAGTGGAAAGTACACTGTAAAATGTGGATTTTGCTTTTGTCCAACCCCTCACAGGGAGATGGTGCTAACGTGGATGAGCAACTTGTGACGTTTGAGAAGTAGGTCTCCTGTCTGTTTTAGGTTAATTTCCTTTTTTTATCACTGAAAGCTTTTGGGGGGTGGTTGGAATCCTATGGGTGAAATCTACTGGGTTTGGTTGCAGAGAGGATGACGATGATGATGAGTGGGGTCACGGCCAGACTCAGCTGGAGGAGCCGGCCATCACAGAAGAAGACCTGGAGGTCATCAAAGAGAGAGAGACCAACATCCGACAGCTTGAGGTACTGGTCCTTAATCGTGGATATACAGTAGGTACTACCATAGTCTTAGCCCGTCCACAATCAAAACCGCATCCGAGAACACACTCCCAAGATACCACACAATGTAGCGTATGTCAAACCTCTTATTTACTAAACCCAGTGATATGTGTCGGTGTCTAAACTTACTCCACTCTGTTTCCAGTCAGACATTATGGATGTCAACCAGATCTTCAAGGACCTGGCCTTGATGATTCATGACCAGGGAGAGATGATTGGTAAGTAATGGTTAGAGTCCAGACAGACATACCATTTTCTCTTTCCACCATATTGCTGTTGTTTCCTGGATCATGTCCTGTCTTTCTCATTTGGGCCAAATGCAGGCCTCGTTAGCTGTCAGTTTAGCAGTGTACCTATAGGCCTTGCACTATGTGACATCACCTCTTAGCTGTGGCTCTGTTCACTCTTGTTGACAGACAGCATTGAGGCAAACGTTGAGAGTGCTGAGGTCCATGTAGACAGAGGCGTTGGCCAGCTTCAGAGGGCTTCCTATTACAAGGTATGCTTGCCTAGACCACGCTATCGGACAATGAGAAGTGTTTTGCTTTAATTCTTTTACAGCTAAATACAACGATTTAGCGCTGAAATGGACTATGGGAAATGCTTAAACTCTGGGTTTATTCCTGTTCTTTAACTTTTCTAATTACAGAGAAAGTCCCGAAAGAGAATGTGCATCTTGGCCATGGTGGTGTCTCTAGTGCTTACTGTCCTAGTCATCATCATCTGGCAGGCCATCAAATGAGAGGAAGTATCAGCCTGGGGAAGGACAGAGGTGGCATACTGACAACCTGGCATGGCTTCCAATTCTTGTGTGTGTGTGTGTGTGTGTGTGTGTGTGTAAAAGACTGAGCAAGAAGGACATAATTACGCATTGATTGAAAATTAAATAGCGCTAGGACATGTATTGTATATTGAATGTATGTTTCCTATTATTTTGTGCATATAAGCTTCTTGATGAATGCTGACACTTTTAATATTAATTTATATATGGTTGTTCAACTTTGTTTGCCAGCACAGGTTATGGTTAAAATCATGGGGTAAACACGCACCTCTGTTTCTGAAAATTGTACTATGATTTCAGTCAGTGGCTGATTTTACGTTAGCCCACCTAATCAATCAGCTATGTGCTCCCCTTGTCAATATTTATTTTCATCTCAATGAGAGGGCCTACCTTACTGTGTGCGACTACTGTTGTGAGTACTGTGTATGTGTGCAAGAGTGCGTTTATGTATGGTATGTGTGGGAGTGCTTGAAATGAAAAGATACAGTTCTCTTCCCAAATTGTATATTCTTACATCTGCACTTTTATGTTCATGTCAGAAAACCAACTATTCTGCCACCAACAGATAGTAAGGAGATGATTTATCTAATGAAATGTTGCACAATTTTATATAAATTATATAAATGCTGTATGTATTGTTTGATATTATTTTGTTTTGCTTCCTATCCTAAAGGATGTTGTTATGTACTTTCTTTTTGTGTTAACACAATAATTAATGTGTATACAACGATGTATAACAAGATGATGGATATAGTAGCATACGGCAAAAAGCCTGTATATTAGTTTACAGTATGTTGTTATAAGATCACATGAATAAAAGGTCAGATCAATCAAAGCTCATACCCCTTTTTGCCCACAAGATGGCTGTCGCAATCCCTTTGGAAGGAGTAGAGGAAAAACAGCTGCAGACTGGATCTTGTACAGCCAATTGCAGTCCTGCAGTATTGTGGAACAATGTGTAGTACACGTTAGCGTTCAATTTCTGTCTGCCCTGTAGTTAGTTATAGTAAATATATTTTAATTTAATTAAACAATATATTTTCTATGAAGAAGTTGGAAGCAAATTTTCAAAGAAAAAATTGTTTTTTTAAAGCCCCTCAGGCCATTATATCACTCTGTCAGGGCCCTCTATAATAAGGAAACGCCTCCAGCATCTAGTAGTATTTAGTTCGTTTGTACAGTTATTGAAGGCTTTGACCATGTGCTCTAACAATTACACAATCTAGCAATTCAAAACATAGCAATGGAGTTAATGATAGGAGTCTTGGGTTGTGTCCACTGATATATGACTACTCAAATCCAGACATTTTCTTAACCTGTTGTAATTGTAGAAAGTCCGCATTTGACTCTAGGTCTCAAAAATGCAGTTTACTATTGTTAAGGTGAAATGGGGAGATACACTGTAATTATAAGCTATGCATTCATTAAATAAATAAAATATAGATGGAACAAAAGCATTATGATAAGTGTGACTGGTTGTCCTGGAGACATGATATTTTGCTGTGGTGTAGGTGCCATGAGTGGCCCTTGTCAGCTCAGCATAGCCTGCTCCTCTTTCTCCCCCGTACATTGTGACTCAGTCTCTTTGTGCTAGACACACACTTCTCCGGTCCTCCTAGGTGACACTTGATTCTTTCTGTGGTTAAAGCAGGAGGGCTCCGTTGGCAAAATTATTTTGCATTTGCCTAAAAATGTGTGTGTGTGTGTGTGTGTGTGTGTGTGTGTGTGTGTGTGTGTGTATGTTTGTGTGTGTGTTTTCAGGAGCTGTGAGCACGGATTACAATCAACATTAAGGCAGAAGCAAAGGCAAATCATATTAATCTAGGGGAAACAGGTTT
>JAVQIZ010113794.1:0-20488 GCA_036023535.2 Galaxias brevipinnis
GTGTTGTGTACATATATATATATATATATATGTATATGTATGTGTGTGTGTGTGTGTGTGTGTGTGTGTGTGGGGGGGGTGTTGGTGCATGTGTGTGCATGAGTGTGCGTGTGTGTGATTGTCTTGTGTAGTTGCTGGAACCACCATGAAAGATCTTCAGATGATATTTTGTAAAATCTATATGCATTTGGCTGAGAGGACTGATAAGCAAAAACGAGATACTGTGTAGGGTGTAGGAACCCTGTATAGCCTAGATTTGAAAAAGAAGAAAACACTCTCAAATCGATTGCTGCAGTATTATGAAACAAACTCCTACAATTTCGCACACGTACATAAGCACTATATGGGCTTGCATGTTTGTCTATTGTGCTAATTACGTCATAAGCCCCTTGCAATCCGCATTTACTCAGCTTATTTTGTTTACGCCAGAAGTTCCCGCTGAATGTACATTTACATGAAGCACAACAAACCACAGATTTGTTTTGGACTGAATTAAGCAGGACTGTTTGAGTTGTCTTAAATGAAGCATGTCTAAGGTAGCATGGATAAGGTACAGACCGATTTTGTGTTTTTTTGCATTAATCCTTATAGTTTGCTTCAAAATCTGCACTTTCTCTTTAATTTCAGACATAAAGATAGACATTAACTAAATAAACGCAATATGCTTAGGCAGGGTATACACAATAGGTCATTGTTAATCAAAGAATTTGCTTGTTTATTTCATTTGGAAAATCCAGTGTAAGTTGAAAAAAAAAACTGTTCAGTTCATGTTTGCTTAAATATACCAATATTGATGAAATCGGTTGTAAATGTTTTGATATGAAGTAAAGTTGTATGCTGACTTGGCTGCCAACATGTCGTAAATAATGAAACTGTGGTTTTGTAATTGGCGCACTATACCTGTAAACCCAATCATTCAACTTGCAGACAACTGGTACCTAACATCAATGTAGATATAGCAAGAAATTGGTAGGTTTTCAAAAATTGACCGCTTTTGTTTGGGAATAATTTGGGAATGATTGATGTGCTGCTAGTCATCATACACGCAGACCTCTTCAACATTTTCACCCACCACCATTTTCTTGTGACAGAGCTTCTTAGACAGCTTTAAATACTTACACTCCAGAAGGAGCTTACAAACGCCACTGCATGTGAATGTTAGGCTTCCTCTATATGTGACGATTACAAGATTATTGGCTGTGACACTCAATCAAAAACAAATAATGTATACATACTGTTGGCATTGTATGACTTAGGGGTGATACAAACAGTTTTCCAAGACAATTTAGTAACTATATCTAAGTTTGTTTGTCAGATATATTATATCCAAACCGATAGTGGAATAAATCGGCATTTAACTCAACGAAAAGGATGCGTCTTCTGGTGCATGTATCTGTTTTATTAAGGATCAATAGGCTATGATTTTCGTCTGTCTTTAGTTGCTTTTTTTCCTCTCTGTAGCTTCACTTGGCCTCAAAACACTTTTGATTTGAAGTTATCGCCCCGTTCCCATTGCTCAAAATAATGTGGTCTTGCTCAGCAAGTTTTGTAAAAAGACTACGTACAAAAATGTAGTAAGGTCTAATTGGATTTTGAAGACATAACTTGTTCTAGGTAGGACACTTAAATAGTATAGGATGTATTGCCTACATGATTACATCTTTAAAACTGCTTGAGACAAGCTAAGTGCCTTTAGCTTGAGAAACATCTTTTAGAAAACAATTAATTTATTAAATTGAACTGACAGCATGACCAAAACTGCAGAAAATAGCAATCCTTCACTACATACCATTTTTTAATTCATGAGTTTCAGATAAGCTAAGAACCTCATTCTTGTTACTTCAAACCTTTGAAATAAGATGCGCCGTGATTTCTTTTTCCAGCATTGCAGCACCTTGTATATAGCCTTACAAAATGTCCAACAGTCTCTGTGGTGCTAATAAAATAGCATTGTGGAATCAAGTCATGCCGTAATGTCTTCAAGAAACATTTGTTTTTGCTTTAGGCCTCTATTTTTTTTTATGCAATTATAGGTTCGGGAATTCTTGCTTCTTTTTATCAACAAAGCGAAAGTCCTTGTTTCCTAAAACAGGAAATGACTAGAGGTACTATTTGAGTTATTGTCCTTGTCTGTCTTACAGTCTAACAAACTGGAGGTATTTAGTTGGCATCTCTAAATTACTGCGAGATTGCATGCATACTCTATAGCATGAGTGTGAAGTTCATTCTTGTATGTCTAGACTGATTACGACCCTGTTTGTCGGCGTTTTTTACCTTGACCTTGGACTTCCGTGCAGCTGCCATTTGGATGAGCCCTTAGTTGTAATCTTCACAAAACAAAAGAGCTAGTCCCAATAATACATAGTGGAGCTTTAGTTTCGCAGTAGGCCTATCCAAGTGATAATGCAATGAGCCAAAGGTTGTCAATTTGTTTTGAAAATGTCAAAAAGATATTGCAAAACTGTGGACACACCATACACTCTAATCATAATTTCATTTTTTATTAGTTTAGGTATAAATATGTACTGTTTGATATTATGCGGTACTCCTCGCTAACATCTTAAGGAACATCAGTAGAAGGTAAATTATTCAAAATGTTAAGAGTAAAAATAAATCAAAGCATAAATTCTGATAAGATTGAAAGATTTCTCTGACATCGTATAGGATATTAAAAAAATTGTCCTGTCAATCATAATTGTTTTAGTTGTTTCTTCTCAAAAAGCGGCATTCTCTTCTGTGAAAAACATTCTGCGTTTACTATAAATTAAGGTGCATTTGCAGCCAGCAGAAAAAAATGTGTTTACTGTGAATATGTATGAGATGTTAAAAATAGACACACAAGTGACAATGGAATGGTATTCATAATTTTTTTAATGCAAATAGGCCTATGTATTACTTTCGGACGATAATCTTTGGATAGGCCCATCGGTCAAATTGCAGTCTACCCTGCGTCGTACAGCAGTTTTCGTTTTTAGGCGAACGTTTGACATCTGCACAGAGCAGCTAGTTCATGTGTAATTATTAAAATTAATTTGCATTATCAAGCTGAAGCACGCTAACGCTCAACGTTATTATCTTTTTCATGCCTATCTACATAGCTTAACTACTTAATAATTCATTGAATTAATGCTTTAGATTTGTCTATTTTACTTAATTGAAATAAACGTGTTAACATTGCCTAATTAAATGACAATGTCAAGTTAGGCCACACGATTTGAAGGCACTGTGATCACGCCTCTTGTGTCCGTGGCTCACCTATTTACTTTTGCTAAAAAGTGGCCTAATGATAAAAGCGCAGCTTACCTATACTTTTATAGCCACATATCCATTGGAATGGTGCTATCAGAGTAATGGAAACAGCCATGATGCTATAACGAAAAAAGAGAACAGGATATGGCAGATTCCGTTTTTTGGTAAGGTTGGGTGTCAGCAAAAATGTAGGCTAACCAAACTTATATTTTATCGGAGTATTTAAAAGAAAAAAAATTAAGATCAGCAGTAACCATTTGCGTAGCTGTGGTATGACAGCAATATTTTTAATTGATTAAGGATATATTCATATCATCTTTCTTAATGAGTACAGTGAACACGAAAGCAAATAAGTTCGCTCAACTAAAATTGAATTATATTATTATGAGTCGGCATAGTTTTGCAGGTTGTTTTCCATTACACATATACCATGCAACCACCCCTTTAAGGGTGGTCGTCTAGTTTATTCAAACCAATGGTATGACTGTATATCCCCAGGAAAAAGCTATGACATATGAGCTCGTAGTTATTTAAAGGGGATATGTTGCTCCCTCTCACTAGCTCAGTCTCGTAGGACTTGTTAGCTTATCACGTGCCAAATACCTAATGAACTGGGCACACGGGTTTTGTGTGCGCATGCGCCTACGTAAAATGTAGTTGGAAATGAGGTGTCTGTCTTGGAGTAGTCGACTTTTAAAAAGCATCGGCAGCCCCTGATATGACGACTTCGCTGGTTCTGCATCCACGCTGGGCGGACACCTTGATGTACGTTTATGAAAAAAGCCCGAATGAAAGTAGCCAGAATAAAAGCCAAACAATGGAGGGACTTAGCGGTAATTGCCCTGCGACCCATTGCAGGGACCTTATGTCGCACCCAGCGTTGGGACGGCATTCTGGCACCATAGCTACCCACCAGGGCTCCGTTTACTCGGATATTTCTTCCCCAGACACCGGCCGCCAGTGTCCAGCTCCGCAAACCTCGTCAAATGCATCTTTGAGCTACGGTTATCCATTTGGAAACCCTTATTACGGTTGTAGATTATCTCATTCGCACAACGTGAACTTGCAGCAGAAGCCCTGCTCATATCATCCTGCAGAGAAGTATGCGGAGTCCAGCACGGCGTTGCCTACTGAAGAGCTGTCTAGTAGAGCAAAAGAGTTCGCCTTTTATCCGAGTTTTGCCAGCTCCTATCAAGCTGTTCCAGGATATCTAGATGTTTCGGTCGTACCCAGTATCAGTGCTCATCCCGAACCACGACACGACGCTTTGATTCCAATGGAGGGCTACCAGCACTGGGCTCTCTCGAATGGCTGGGATGGGCAGGTGTACTGTTCCAAGGAGCAAACACAATCAACTCATCTTTGGAAATCCCCATTTCCAGGTATTTTAGTTGCATTATTATATTTGTTTGTTGCATGCTCAGACAAGAATAAAATTATGATGAAAGCCTTTTGTTTGTTTATGTTTGCCCATGTCATGACAGCAGGCTGACGTTTGTTCTCATTTATGTGTTGTGTTGTTATTTAGGTTGTTCTTTTGTGCATGTGTGTTTGTGTGTGTGTGTGTTGTTTAAGGTGTTAATATCAAACTTCGTGGTTTGATGTTATTTCCCCAGAAAAGCAGCCAAAACACCGGCCCAAATGACTATGTTAAATGGCTGTTATAATGCTGTAATGCCAAGTCATTAAACATGACCAAACTGTCCAGATAAGACACAATATTTCCTATTACATTTTTTGGGAAAATATGTTTTCGTGCGAAATATGAAAGTAACCATGGTTGCTGCTATATAATGTAGGCCAAAATGTGGATAACGTGATCTCTGAAAAAGCGTATTTCCTTGTCATATGATGTTTGCAGTGATTGTGGCACAGCATAAAAAAAATAGGCCCAGCCACATACCTTTGTCCCTTGGAAAGATAATAGATCCACTAGGCTACTGTTTGGACTGTGCCAATAAATCTTACAATCTTTGTCAATAGCGCTTTGCAAAGTGTCAAGGGCGCTTTGCATATGGCTAGATATTTTTAAATTCCAGATTCCAGATTTACGCCGGTATTAAATGACCAACATATTTCATAACAACTGAACAGTTCTTACATCTTTTTATATTAGTACATATTTCTATAAAAACATTGTCTGATATTCAATTCAGTACATTGGAGACACAACCGACCAATATGCTGTTAACACAGTGTTTATTAGACAAAACGCAAGGTTTTGTCATCTTTATGAAATTAGTAGGTATGAAAGATATTTTCCCCTTTAATTTGAAAATACACGAATATGAACTATGCAAGCTCGAGCAAACAGACAAGGGTGCATACGCACGCGCAACCCCCCTCCCATTCTTACTGTTGCTGTCCATCCCACACCCAGTCCTCTATCCCATCTATATATCCTTTATTGAAACCAAAAATGAAAACCTAACAACTACTAACATGTTTCAAAAGTAAAACAATTAAATAATTATACTAGATTTATACGGAATTTCTCAGTGTCTTAATTAGCCCTGATAAGACGGTTAAAATGACAAGGATTCGATGACCAAATTACAATGCAACCTTATCGCAGTGTTATCCTGTGATGCTACAATTTAATAAAGTTAGAAATGTGCCGATAGCCTTTTAACACATTTGCAAAGTTGGACTACCCATCTAAAAATATAATTAAATGTTCTCCAGACGTTTATGATCCTTAGTTACACGCATTACAAATTTGTTTTACTACATGAAGGTATTGCCTGAAAACGATAGGCCTGATATTCTGACAACTTCAAATAACTGGTAGATCAATTCATATTTCTTATCAAACTAACATAGGTCGTACTAACATTACATCACACGAGCTTGGCTTGGAAGAGCCACACCCCAATTATTACTTTTGTGTCATGGATTAGCATATTTGGTACATTATTGCTATACGCAAACTTATTTTCATGCTAATGGATTTGTTGGCAAACGTGTTACCCCGTTTACTATTATGGTGAAAGTTAGAAAGTATCGGCCATGTGGAGTTTATTTTGCACATCAAAAAATAAGATTTGCAATGGAAATTTACAAAATCTTTATGGCACCTTACTTCAAAAACAGGTGCATTGACAGTAGTCCTACTTGGCATTGGAACGTATTTAGGGTTGAGGTTTGCGGGTTGACACACACACAAACACACAGACTCGAATGAATACACCAAAACTTTGTCCTTCCAAAAAGGGGTAATTTTGTAAATCTAAAATCCCTCAAATGTTATTCAACCATGTTACACGTTATATGTTACAATGCTAATGTTGTTTGTCGATACATCTTTCATGTTACCTTTAATAAATACTTTATTTTTTATTTTTTAGATGTAGTACCATTGCAGCCTGAGGTCAGCAGCTACCGTCGTGGGCGCAAAAAGCGAGTTCCATACACCAAGCTTCAGTTGAAAGAGCTCGAGAAAGAATATGCAGCCAGCAAGTTCATCACCAAAGACAAGAGAAGGCGCATCTCAGCCCAGACCAACCTCTCAGAGCGCCAAGTGACCATTTGGTTTCAGAATCGACGAGTCAAAGAGAAGAAATTCGTCAGTAAATCTAAGACTAGCAATCACATGCACACAACTTGATAGGCTTGAATCAGCACTGCAGCTGATATACTCCCAAACATGTATCAAATATTTACCTCTTACAGAGAATCATGCTGAAAAACATTTCAGCTGTGTCTTTTATTTAGGTTTAATGGCCAATGTCATGCCACCCACAGTTCCTTTCAATTTAAAGAATCGTTCTAAAAACTGTGAACCTATTGAGATTTCACTTCAACTTTTGTTTTATATGAATGTACATATATAAATATATAATATTTAAATAATATCTTGTGTTTCGAATCATGGGCCTACAAATATTTTGTTGTTTTTTCTCAAAAAGACTGATGACGTTTCCAACAGTTGTTTAACTGCAGCCAGATCCAAACTTCCAATAGTTTATTGATTATATCTTTCCATTTGAAATACAATTTCATTATGAACAGTGGTCTGGGAGGATATGTATAACTCCGGACGCTTCACTTTCAGTCAGGAGATTTAAACGGTATTTTGGGGAAATAGGCGAATATTTTAATGATATTTGTTTAAAATTGCCTTCCTGTTTTCACAAGTAATGTTTCTCTATGTGGAATATGTTTTTTAAATCTTGGGTAAAAGCAAGGTTGCTATGTTGTTAACTTGTACAGTGCAATGCCTTTATTATTTAATTCATATTCTTTCGTATGACAGGTCTGTAAATTAGATGTCTCATGACCTTAATGTGCTCCTTTTATCAGTGAAGGATATTTCTGTCATGCAACTGGAATGATTGTAAACAATTTAAGTCAGTAAGTATTACACATAAATGCACAAACCTTTTGTTTGTTCTCCGTTAGTGTAGCGTTCTGTACGCAGTGTGTAACTTACTTTTGTGCAGTAAGCTATGTGTACATGTATTGTGTTGTTGAATTGCGTACTGGTAACGTGTTTCATAAATAAATAATGATTTAAAATGTTTAAAATATACACAATCAATTCGATGACATGTTTAACACATGTTATAGGCCTACATGCAGGGTATTGGACTTTACTTTTTTAACTTTTATTATATCAATAGAAGGCTGTACTATTCAGCTTAATTCCAGCTGTGACGATAAACCGATTTGACATATAGATTATTTTTCATTACAATAGTTTGCATTCTTGTGCAGTACAGTGAATGTACCGAATGAAAAGTATTAGGCCTATACAATATATCATTCTTATTACGGCAGTATGAACGTAAAGTGCACTGTGGTATGATCCACATTTATAGAAATAGAATAGGGCCAGGTAAGCAAGCATGCCGCCATGAACCAATGACTCTCAATTAAGCATGATTCATTTGAGCTTACTGGTCGGATTGATGTTACGTGGTTAGAAACGAATAAACAATGTATGCGTTGCAGAACAAAAACAATTGTACTCACAATTTGTGGTTTATACAATTAAAAAAGAAAACCTCAGACTTAAATTAAATGAGCAGTTCAGCACAAACAGGTGTTGTTAGTTTCTTTGGACGTTTTAGGACAACAGTGTCAGCCGAAGAGCAATACAGGCTTCATAGTGTATATTTCGGCCTATTCGTAGACCTATAACTGTCTAACATATAATATTAATTTGTGTTGTGAAAGCTGAAATAATGCGTGATCATATAATACGTGATCAAACATTCACATCTGATGGCCTATCAACTTATGTGTTCTGGCACAAAAGGCAACTCTGTAAAGCGTTGTTGCTAATTCAATAAAATATTGTTAAAGCTTTCCTAGATGTTTTATTCAATGGTATATTGTAACAATTAAGGCAACACCACGTGAATATAAATGTAATTTCCGTCGCTATTGATCATGCAGCAAAGTAGCTTATACTCCGCTTATGCATTCAAGTCAAATAATTGATTCCGATATTATGTTGAGGGATTGTGTACAATTCATACACGGTAATGCAACCATTTCGTTAAGCGTGATTTATAAATGAGCAATAACCTTAATAATCTTGTTATTTTAGACATATGGATGAACACACATGAACACACACAGACACACACACACACACACACACACACACACACACACAAATGCAGACACACACATTCACATATATACATATACATATGCATAAACGGACTCACAGGTTTTCAAACATTTCCCGATAAAGAAATTCAGATGCACTCTTTTATTGTCACTGACGTTTTTGTCAACTCTTGGCCTGCCATCAAAGGGCATGGCCAATGTGGTGTAGTTTACTTTCACACGTGCTATGCAAAGATACTACAAGATGGCTGAACTCTGAAAACTTTATTCACAAATACAAATTGTAAGTTGGGCGAATAACTCTTATTGCCATGCATGTCCCATCTCTGTAGCGCGCACACTTGACAATTATATAAAATCATTGATTGATTGTTCGTCTTTGACTGTGCTTTATATAGGCCACATTTTTAAATAGCCGATGTTCAATATGACCCATTTTCAATGAAATTAATAAAAAAAAACACAGACACAAGTCATTAAATCTACTTACGCCATAGCATATCAAGTAAGTTGAGCAAAACAAGCTTAACATAAATCTATATTTGGTCTGTGGTTAGTTAGGTGGACCCACACTATTACAATACACACCTAAACTTAAGTTACATTATTTTGAATCCAGTTGGTAACACACAATGTTTTTGAAATGTGTGCTCATGCAGGCTGCTGATTAAAGTACAAAGTACAAAGTTGGAAGTATCGTGATCTATTTTTACGTTTTGTATTTATTCATAACTTTAATCAAATTACACTGAGTTTTAAACACCAGAACATGTATTAGCTTAAAGGTAGTGACTTCCTATGAACCCTACGAAAAACGGAATTACTTTTGAATAAGACAATGTTTTTACACGAGATCTTAATAATATGCTATTGGTGGACACGGCAGATTCTTGAAATTGTATCCTCTGCCAATTGTTGCAAGTAGGTTGTATGTGCGAATACAAAAATGAAATTCTATTCAGTGAATTTGTATTGTAATACATATTTATTTTACCTACCATATAAGAATAATTCACGTTTTGAGAGTATGGCTGTGTAGTAATACTAATTTATTCGCAACAGAATATGACACATTTTACGCCATCTAAGTTCATAGAGTAATTTCTTTATTCAAGTCATGTGTACTGTGGTCATTACCAATCACACTACTTTCTATTTTTGTTATTTTAGTTGCTTTTGACTTCATCATCACTCATTGAAGACATTCAATATTGTTCTCATATCAAATTGATTTTAGTTATTGTCCAAGAATCTAACGTTATGTGCTTTACCCTTGACCATGACTATGCAGTCACTTTGACCTTGACATCACAGTGGATTGTGAATAATAAATAGGGGGCTGGACACCAATGCCGTCGGTTTGTTTGCAGGCAAACAAGGTGTTACTTCCCTGTCTAGACAGCTAGACTTAATGACATGCCATAAATACATAAAAAGGGGGAAGTGCACAGATATCCTCTGCCCTGCATCCTGACCATCCCTGGGACTATTCCATTAACTTAGTTTTGTTCTTTTGTGTTTTACAGAACTTATAGAGGCTTTTCTGCTCATGCTTCTGAAATCACCAATGGTGTCATGCATTCACCATGAGGTGTGTGTGTTACTGACCACGAAGGACAGGTAGAACTTTGACGTCTTACATCGACGCCGCAGAAAGCAGCCATACTGCCTTCCCAGGCGCACTGCGAGAGGAAATGATTATGCGACGTCGCCGTCATTAGAACGATTAAGGTATGGCCATTTTCTTTCTAGTACTGAAGGGGTATGTGTTGTGTTGTGACTGAGAATGCTGTGGCACATGGATGTCTCTTATTTAATCACCCTTCTTCGTAAGGACCAGTAAATATGTTGCGTTCTAACAGGTCGGCCTTCAATAAAATGCATGGGCTTTTCATATATGTTTTATTGAACTATATCATTTGACTAACATAGTATTTAAAGGTATTGCTAAAACCAAAGAACCTGTTTGGACGGATGTTAAAATGTTTTGTCGACTTCAAATATAATGTACAATGTAGTTGGTCTGTGACTTTTATGTGTTTCTGAATCTACATTCGAATCAAACCTATTTCACGCTTACCAATAATTTCCCTAAACTTCCCTAAACACACACACACACACACACACACACACACACACACACACAAACTGACGCAAATTAATCAATTTTAGCATAGCATCATTTAAATGCGAATAGATCTGTTAATATTGACATGCTCACAATTATATAATAATATCAGATACAGCCAAGTGTATGAATGCCAATCTCACAAGTGTATACTTGCTTCTGTGTTCATAGAGTTGTCAGAACGATTTCTGGTACTGCTAGGCCTTAAGCGTTGGCAAGGGGTAAAGGAAAACTAATGAGAAAGGGTGCTGATAGCCTCTGGTGGTGGCACGAGGAAAATATCAGGAAGTAATGATGCAACGATGCATTATAGTTTATTTTGTTCGTCCAATAGAACGAATCACTCCGCATGTGTTATTGTTAATATGTTGACATTAGATAATAATATCCTTATTTTTACAATAACAAATAATGCACCAAACTAATTTCGTTTGTGGCCGTTTACTTAATACGCCTGATCCTTATTTTTTATCACCAGTCTTCTCATAAATAAGAATCTCTCTGTTTTTATTTAATGTTTGATTGTGGAATTTCTACATTGTTGTAGGAAGCATATGGAATTGCATATGACAGCAAATGTAGGCCCCATTTATATTGTCTTCTTTGAAAGGAGGTCTCATTTTCTTCAGCAGACAATCGGAAATTCTTACTTTGTTCACTAATAATGAATGTAAAAATAACGTGTTCAACATTTGGGGCATCATTGCAATGTATCATTTAAATGAAAGAAAATACCATTCAGCAGAATAATTTTTAAGTTAAAATCAAAGCTTTATCGCTTGGCGATTATTTTCCAGATCCAATAGAAAAACACATATCACGATCGGTTCACTCGCCTTTATAATTAAAGTTGTAATATGCACAGTCAGACTGAGTGGCAATATGTCAAATCGAGGATAAAGGTATGTTGACTTTTCCCTATATCACGGCTTCACTCCTGCTAATAGGTGGGATATTGACGCAAACATATTATAGATTTTTCAAGCACAGAAGTAGGTACATCTTATTTGCATCTTAAATGTGATACTAACAGCCTGGTATTGTACAGTCGCGCAGCAACCATTGTTAGTAATATTGATCCTTTAGGCCTACTTATTCTTCAGAAATTGAATGAAATATAGGCTTATACACTGGATTTAATCAAAACACATAGCATCATACCTGTTGTGATATAAACAGAATGTTTTTTGACAATATAGTGAGCACTGAGACACAAGCACATACACACATACACAGACAAACACGCGCGCTTGCACGCCCACACACACACACACACACACACACACACACACACACACACTATTAGGCTATAGTTATTTTTCAAACATAGCATTATTTTATAGGATACCATACAATTCCATTGAGATGAACTTCCATGTTGTTAAGTAAATAGACCCTACAACGGTCAAGTTCAAAGGTTTCAAAATCGAGCTGATGGGGAATAGCCGAGCAGTTGAAGCGTCTTCATGTCATTTGAAACTATGTACAAATAAAGTGTGTACATGTTTGGTATGTGATTATTAATTTGATTAACGGGCTTGGGTATAGGCCTACCGATAAAGTGTTTGGCAGTATTTGAGCGTGTCTTATTTTGTTTGTGGAAGGAATGAAGCGATAGCCGTTTGGTTTACATTCCTTGAGTTTTAAGTTCCTCCAGGTAAAAATTGCTGAAAATATTAAAGGTGTTATTTGAGGTCTATATGTTTAAGCATTAGATGGAACGGAGGCGGAGGTGTAGGGGGTGGGGGGTGGGGGTTAGACTCTTTTGTTCATTCTACCCGTCGGGACCAGACCGGATATTCCAAGACAGTAGGCCTAATCTCGATACGGAGCTGACAGTGCACTAGACACTGACCTTGAACTGCTACTTTTAACGTGCCCATTCTCCTTTACTTTTTCTGTGCACATTTAAGTTGATCAAATTCAAAACTCTGTCTGCAATTAGTTGGATACCAAATATGCACAGAAGAATGGCCTGGTGGTTTCAATTTGAAATCAGGATCTGCACTGGAAGGCGTGGTATTGGACGGTGCATCCGTGTAGTGCACGGCCTTTAGCCGGGGTAAACTTTTTGCATTCCTCTGTCTGACCCATTTTGGCGTCTTGTTTATGCTATGGGTGACGTTTTGCTACTTCAATGGATAAATCGATTACAGTATAGTTAGTAATGTTAAACTGTGCTGACCAATTTCATAAAATATAGCGTTTTAATGAATGTAGACTTGCAGTGCATGGCGAGACGCACTATAGGTTCAAAGTCGTAGAATGGTTAGCGGGGCAATATTGAGTGTTGGCCAATTGGAAAAGATCAACTCGTCTCCGGTTTGTCATTGACATTTTTCATTCTATTTAGGGTTGAGGCTCGTTGCCTTTAGGTTGGATATCAGTTGCTTGCTACATGTATTAAATAACGACTGATTTGCACATCGTTCTCAAACCACTGTTATAAATGTTAGACCTACGTTCTCACGTTACAGTTCCTTGCAATTTTGCAACCCTTATCTCGCGCCATATTATTGACTAATGATTTATAACAGATTTTTGGAATTGCCAATCCTCTAACTCGCCTAGCAGCCTGTTTGGTCTTAACGGGTTGGATGTAAATTTACAATAAGCATGCGTTTTTGCCATCATTACTTTGTTAATAGACATTTACCTAGATTTTACAGTATACAATTTATTTAAAGGTTTAATATTGAGTCTACATCATGTGCAATTAAACTAGCAAATTACGGATATTTTAAGTATTCTATAGCTTTCCTTTTTGTTGATATCCCAATGTGTAACCCCAGGTCTGTGCCAGCACAGTATACGTGCAAATGAAGCCAAATAATACTATTTTGGATGAACTATAACCCTCTTAATTCCGGGTGAATTATTGATTATATACAGAATTTTTTTTGTATAGAAATGGACATTTTGCAAATAAATACAACATTTAAAACCTATTACATGACGTTTTCCGCCAGTGCACAAGTATGCTGTTTGACGTGTTCATGGAGAAAATGAAACATAAATGTAAAGGCTAAAATAGTATTAGATAGGTCAAGTGCAATTGAATTCGATTGTTTAGGGGGATATGGTAGTAATCAAGAAACTGTCTCACACCTTAATATTCTAAAATACTACAAATCAATATCAGAATGCGATATAGCTTTCGGCTGAGATATTATCTGAATATTGAGTACAACATTTTATGCAGCAATGGTGCACTGCATATATTGTCAGAAACGTTTAGTTGCACATGCATTAGGTCTAACACCTATGTCACCTATAGTTTTAAGCTTATCCACCTACCAACTAATTAGTCAACTGTGGTGCCCGGCTTCTCCACTGATTGAATCAGTTAAGTACCCTCAGTTACCTTGTAAAATTCATATAAAAGAATTGCGAGAGGTAACAATCCCACCAGAGTCTGGCTGCAAACGTTTATTGGGGGTATCTGTTAAAGTTGTTCATGTGAGGTGTACGAGAGGATATTATGTGAAATACACCCTCTTAAAGTAGCCTTATAGAATATCCTCTTCTTTACCAGAGCCAATGGTTTCAACCTGCTGACCCCGTTACTGTAAATATGAGTAGAGAGCAGCAATGAGCATCATTCTTTTCTTAAAACAAGCTTGTAAAATAGGCACATCACATCTTTATGTGACACTGAATTCAACCGTAATTTGCTCGAAAACAAGATGTCATATGCCCTCTATCCACATTTAAAATAAATAGTATTTCTTAGAAATTGCATATTTTTTAACTTTCAGATATAATACGCCAGCCAATAATCATAGTCAAATGGCATATCAGCAGTCCCAGATGTCTTATATGTAGCACAGTAGAGCATGTAAAAGACACACAAAAAAATCGGTTATACAACGTAAGGAAAAAAACAGATTCGAAATGTTGTATGAAAGCACTCCTTGTGTTATTTAAAAAAGCATATATACCTCCGTAACAATAAGTTTATGTTTTGTTTTGTATGAGATGGACCGAGTGGGTGGTACCATGTGCAGATTAAGTTGGTCTGAACACGTGATTTGAAGATGACCAATCAGGTGTCTCTCCAGGTTTAACTATGTTAAATGTCAGATTGCAATAAACTAGAAGCTGTTGGTCGGGCCCGCGGAAATGGGCGAGCATAATCTTCTTAATCCAGGGTTTGTGGGACCTTTGGTAAACATCCACACTGGAGACACATTTTACTTTCCGAATTTTAGAGCCTCAGGGGGACAACTGGCGGGGTTACCGTCTCTCTCGTACCCGAGAAGGGAGAATGTTTGCTCCCTTCCGTGGAATCCATCGGAGCCGTGCAATGGATATTCTCAGTCCTACTTTAGCAGTCCAGTCTCTATTAACCCTTCTTTTAATCGTTCGTGTGAAATCACCCGACCAGAGGAGGGTAAATGTTATTATAGCAATGGTAACGGAAACAGGGAGACCTGTTCAGGTGGCATCTTGAAGCGGGAGGACAGGGCGAGAGACGCATCCTCCCTAACATCTGACCACGGGATGCATAGTGGAATGGGCAACAGTACCGCTTTTTCGAAATATGATTATGGAACCGAGCAGCTCACACAAGATCCGCCGTCCTGTCAATCTCTGGAATCGGACTCCAGTTCTTCACTGCTAAATGAGGGGAGCAAGCCTTCATCTAGTGAAACACAGACCCTGGTTTCACCGGGAAATCACTCAAGCAACATATCTGTAGGCGGAGGTGGGTATGATATACTCTCAACCGGAGTCATTGTTAGTTCTATTTAATTATACATTAAATGATTTTCTTTGTACATAGATTTAACTACTACAAAGGTGTGTGGAGGTTTTTTATTATCATGCTGCATGTCCCAGGGATTTGATTTGCCTGCAGGGCATACTTGCTATAAACGCCACTAGGGGTTGCCCTAAAATGTCCCATAATCCATCCATTTCTATAGGCTGCAGAAAACCTAAGAAAAAAACACACATTTTTACTTACGCTGATTTCCTCAAAGCATGTGAGATTTCAGAAACCTCTGTAGTATATTTAGTGATCTTAAAATGGTAGTGTGGTATTTAGTATAGTAGCTCTCTTACAATATGTAGACACATTTTTGGCGGTGGTTAGAGGCCAGTGGCTTTAGTTGAGTGTTTCAAATTGGAGAGTACTTGTAAACAGATTGAATCTTTCGCTCTGTACGCAAAACTTTATAAATATGCACAATTCCAAATAAGTAAATACATATATTAATAAGACTCAAGTATAGGCGATCACTAGACTTGAAAAGCAATAGTGAAACTTCTAAAATGATATAGACTCTATACATATTCGTTGTGCGTCTGTATTATTTGAAAAGGAGTAGCCCAAACAGATAATCTGTAGTCAATAATCCTCTATGTGCAGGCATTGCTCTCCAGATTCAGAGATACACAAGTCAAGTGTAATTGGCTGTATGTGCGCGCAGGAAGTCATAGCCTTGGCGGTGACCGTGAATTGTGCAACTGTTGTGACTAATCCCATGTATACCCCCTCCCTCCAGGTGCGCCATGGTACCCGATGCACACTCGGACCCGAAAGAAACGCAAACCATATTCCAAACTTCAGTTGGCCGAGCTAGAGGGCGAATTCATGATGAACGAGTTCATCACAAGACAGCGGCGGAGGGAGCTCTCTGACCGTCTAAATCTCAGCGACCAACAAGTTAAAATATGGTTCCAGAACCGCAGGATGAAGAAGAAGAGACTCATGTTGAGAGAGCAAGCTCTTGCTTACTTTTAGAGATGCAACAGAAGAGGAACCTATAAGCAGTACAAGCCTAGCTTTCACTCTTATAGGTCTCCCTCGAATGCATGCATTTATCCACCCACCTATACATTAGAATGTAGGCTGAATAAATGTTCCGATTTTTTTGGAGATATATGAAAGTGGGAAATATTAAGTGACATTCATTATATAAAAAATGTAAATCTCTTTATTATCGAGAATCTTACTTAATTTTAGTCGTGTCGTTAAACCAGATGTGCTATCTCAATGAAGTGCCCAATAATATACCCATTCCCCTATTTTATATGCTTCACTTGATTGAGATTACTTTACTATTGTAGACGTTTCCAACATAAGGTATGGACGAACAATAAGTATGTTCGTTGCACATTAGACGTGCAGAATTGAGACAACACATATGTGGTTCAATCCTTCAGCATTGGAGAATGCAACAGCTTTTGAACAAACCAACTAAAATAGGTCAAGCTATATTATGCATAAAGGCGTAAAGGCGTTGATCAATTGACCAATACACTAGAGGCATGTATCATGTGCAGAAGAGAAGCAGGAAGTCTGACTTTAATCAAATTTGAGTTGTAAAATAACTTAAACCACCATGATAACTATAACCGCCGATATCTTTCTGGTTTAGCATTGAAAAAAAAAAGAGTTCCATCAATTTGTTAATGTGTTGACAGCTTTCCTAACATATTCCCACTTTGAAAGTTTCACAGCCTCTTCTGCCAAAGATACTCACACATGATGTTGCTGTTTAATGGCTTTGAGCTGCTATCAAAAATCCACGTTGACGTGTTGTTCTAGTAGCATATTCCGAAAGCAGATACTGTCTAATTGTGTTTTTTGTTAAGCCAACCTGTGGAAGACGAAAGATGAAGGTGTCGCTTGGAAAAAAAGTAATTGGCCGAACAAAAAAAAAAGGACCGCTTATGAATAAAAAATTAACATTTTAATTCATCTTGAGGTTCACACACGAATGACCCCACTGCATTATAAGTTAGCATTATGGCATATGCCTAAGTGAGCAGTGAAATGTATTTGCAGCATGTTAGTGATGTAAAATTTAATTAACGTTAAGAACATGACTATCAGTTTATTTTATGTTATCTGAACTAAACTTAAAATTCTTGCTACATATATCCGAGTAAAATATATTTGCTGATTAGACATTCATTATAATCATCGTTAGCCTTTCATTAATTAAAATGTTGGGCTATTATTATCATGTATACGGGGCGGTTATGGGATGTCCACACGAAGTGATGTTTATTTTTGCCCTTTGGCTTCTTCGTTGTTGTTATTTGGTGTGTGTTATGTGTTGTCCCCTTGCGTATAACCTACCTTGTACTCGTGTATATCTTTGTAAAAGGAAATTATATTATATGACGGCCTACTATTTCAGGGTTCCCTATCTTTTTTCAACGTAACTGTGTTTTAGACAATGTTCTTGGTCGTCTATAATCTATAATATCGCATTCCATATTTGCGATTGTAGGGGTTTGAAATGTTAACCTGTAGCCTATAGCTTACTGCCATGTATGTCTATTGTAAATTGTAAGATTATTATGATAACTTACTATTTACATCCCATTTCAAAATACCAATCTCAAAGTAGATGGCTAGCTTTTTTGTTGTTGTTATTACTCATTTATTTCGGCCCTCGTCCCATTCCCTTATTCGCGCTAGTAGTGATTGCTCCGTTGTCTTGTTAAAGTTAGAATGACATGAATGTATGCGTACTGTCTTCAATAAACAGAACATTTGAAAACATCATTTGTCGGACATCAGTTGATCGTTGTTATGTCTATCTATACGCAATTGTTTAAGACAGGCTCCCAGATAGATGGTGCGACATAATCTACTTTGTTATGGCGACACTGTTATATTTAACAAAACAAGGGTCTAGAATGGCATTTTCAAATAGGCCCTGTCTTTGTGGGAAATGTATTTTGTTTGATCTTGCGTGTCAATTATTTTAACTCGTATGCAAACCTTCAAGTTTCTCTAAACGTTGAGATGTATCAAAGAAACTCGAATTGCATGGCTACATGATACCTATATAACAGTTATATAAAGCAATATAGTCCAACGTTTCCATATCCTAATGTGGAGTTGTGCATACCTACCTATATTCGTAAGCCTTAAAAGCATTAAGTAAAAAAAAAGTATGCATGTGCATTCAACAGAAATATAGTTATGGCTCTATCTATCTATGGTCCATCAATTTCGTTTAACATGACTTAATATTTAAGCACTTGGAAATGAATAGATTTGGCTACTTTTAAACCTTGACGGAATTAACCGTCAACAAAATATAAGTATTTGAATGCCACAAAGTGTACACTTAGGCCTATGTTTCTATCTTTCAGTGTAGAGATCAGATGTTGCCATTGCAGTGAACTGTGAATGGTCGTCTCCGGGAACGCACTCGAATTGCACCAACCTAGTGGTCTTATATCGGAGTGTGTGCATGGTTGAAAACCCATTGCTAGATCAAGACTGACATTTATTATTTAAGCATACTTTAGACTCCTCATCATTAAATAACAGCATTTTTAGACTTTGATAGATAGGAAAACATGACAAAAATAATAACAAACCCCCCCCCAAAAAATCCAATCTGTCATAGGTTGCGGATTTCACGTCGCCTCAAACACTGTTTTGGCATGATGTTTATCGTAATATCTTATATATGCGAGATATATCATAGGCCAGGATGAACCCTCAATTTGTGCCTACAAAACTTAACAGAGGTTTAACACCGTTAACTTTGCAAGATTGCAATTCAATAGTCAAGCCTTTTTGTCAAAGTGGCGTTCTTGGACTTGCCTTTAGATGAGAAAAACATAAGCTTGGCTAACAAATGAGAAAAGACAGAGAAGACATGGAAAGGCTTGTCTATTAATAACTAATAGTTAAACGATAGTATTTAATGACGAAAAACAATGTAACTGTTTCACGATAATGGGGATGGATCTCTCGAATACTTTTGCTCATGGTCGAATATTTAGCTCTTTTTGAACAAACCCTTCACTTCAAAAACTATTGGTCAAATACTTTATAATTGTAAAACTGCTCAATATTGCAAACACTTTTGACTTTAAGCTTTACTTTAATTTATTATATATAGGCCTATCTTTTCATTTGGATGCCTAGTCTTTGTGAACAAAGTAAATATTTTTCGAGCCAAAACAGGCAAGGTGTGTTTTTAAATGCAATTTAACGCTCACTTACCAAGCATTATTGCAAAATAAAAAACATAGGCTGTTGAACTTTGCCGGAATTCTCGAGTAAATCGTTAGATTTAAACAGTAGATATGTATTTCCGATCCCAGTTCGCTTTCCGCCCTTTACAATTGGTCTTTGAATGTTTAGGAGCACTTTTGACTTTGAGACTGGCTAAATCTGTTTATGGTGGCCTGTCTCAGTGTCCCAAAGGTCACACAGTGCCCTTCGCAGAGAACTTGTGTGTCATGTGGTCTAGGTCCCCGGCCACCCCTCTACCGTTTATGGCACGGAGCTGTTTAGCGAAATAGAAAGAGAGTGGGCCTTATGTTTTTTCTACCAAAGTGTATGTGTGTGTATGTGTGTGTGTGTGTGTGTGTGTGTGTGTGTGTGTGTATGTATGTATCTGTCTGTGTCTGTGTAAGAAAGAGAAAAAAGAGAGACCGAGAAAGATAGATAGAGGGGGAGAAAGAGAGAGAGAGAGAGAGAGAGAGAGAGAGAGAGAGAGAGAGAGAGAGAGAGAGAGAGAGTGAGAGAGAGAGACAGAGAGAGAG
>JAVQIZ010113814.1:0-10067 GCA_036023535.2 Galaxias brevipinnis
TGTCGGCCCTGTGACAGACTGGCGACCTGTCCACGGTGTACCCCGCCTCTCGCCCTGTGTCGGCTGGGATAGGCTCCAGCCCCCCCCCGCGACCCTGCATAGGATAAGCGGTATAGCTAATGGATGGATGGATGGATGGATTAATTAACCTTCTCAATACCTCAGTCTACAATATAGAATGCTCATAAATCGTGTTCAAAAGTAGATACAACATGTAAAGTGTTGCTGTGTTAAGCCTGGAACCCTCTTACATTCATTAGCAGGTCAATTTGAAGTGAATAGACCAGGAATACACTTAAGGTAACCCAATGTTTTTCAACTGATCTTGAGCTTCAGCGTAATTACAATCCATGAATGGCTACATGGTTATTCAGTTAGCTGTTAAATCAAGTAGCTCTTTGATCCCTCGACATCTGATCTCCCCCATCAATAGATGTACACATCCCACTGATGCGTCTTAAGGATAACACGGAAACGCAAACACGCCGCCTGGTCTATTGTTGAGCTTGGCCTTTGATATGTATCACACAGTCTTTAATGTGCATTAATCCACATGGCTAACAGATGCATCCAGGTCATCGTGTTGACTTAATTGGATCCTTCATGAACTATAAATAAACATGTTCGACCCACATGAAGCTCTCATTATGAGGATAAAAAAAATTATAATTCCTGGTTGAAGTGCTCTGAGGACATCAAGCCTCTGGTTGAAAAATATCTGTGGCCATTAAAAAAAAAAGATGTTTACTGGGGATGTTGTAGGCAGTGCTTTGATTACTGTAAATTATATCATCACATCATTTTGATGTTGTGTACTGAACATACTGAAATGCATACTGAGACCCTCCCTGAAGCCCTGAGACTGAAATATTGATGTCTTTCTCACATTAAGTGGGCAAAAATGCCTCTGTGCTGGAATATGTTATTCAAGACAATGCGATAGTCATAGAAGCAAGTTCAACTTGGGGAAAAAACTGAAAAGTTTTCTGCCAGCGTACTTCACTGTCGGTGTTAAAACAGAAGCCAAGCAAAGTTGGCCAGAAGTGAATCATTGGTTAATTACAGATGCCAGTAGGGGGGAACCGAAACTGAGGAAGGCTAATGCCATCGCACAAGAGCAGCAGCAGGCGGTTGTTGTCCTTCCTGGTAGACATCTTTTTTATTTTTTTTTGCCTCCCAACAGCAACGGCACGAGCAGCAGGGCGTCCTGGGCAAGATGCCGTTCTTCTCCAGCTTCGACGCTCGCCGCCTCATCGCGTCGATATCCTCTCTTTGATGTTCTAAATATAGAGAAGCCTTTTATGCTCATCATAATCAGCCGCAGCTTAAAAACCATGCCACTCTCATGCCATGTCCACAGCGTTCACAGGATGAACGTATGCACACGGCTTGGTCCAGGTTGGGATCTTCTACATGTTACCCTGGGTGAAACAAACATCAAGAAATATAGTATCTATTAAAATGCACATTTGATCATGCCCGATAAGATCCCATTAAATTGTTAAATCTTCCCACTTCACTATTCAATAGAACAGGATCTCGACGAGGTATGTTTCTCTACACAGTATCGGTCTCAGAAGCATCCAGTCTACGGTACCTAGAAGCATATTCTGTATATACAGGTTTATCTCTCCTACACCAGATTTTCTTGTTTCTTCAACACCTCACATAAATCATGTTCAATGTTTTTGCATGACCTTATCTAATGGCAATAACAGTGACTGTACTGTTTCTAGAGCCATTGTTTGTCCCAGAAATGTCCCACACGATACTGCTGATATATCATGGGAGCTCACATGAAATCCCTGCCGAGAGCCACAATCTGTGGCAGGCACATAATATTCCTGGTGTCCTGATAGCACTGTGGGGTCTCCATTCTATCACCTTTCCCCTGTCCATCAACCGCAAGCAGGGGAACTAGGGGCGGTAGAGTGGTGGAGCTAAAAGAGGGAGAAAGCCACTAGGCTGGTCTAGATGTGTGTGAGTGACTGAAGATTGGATAGTTATATGTGTGGGGACTGGTGTTTTTATAGCTCGTTGTTAACTCTGTGCAGGAATGATGGAGCCAACATGTTGTTACTGACAAACAGCTAGGCTGGTCCAGCTCTGTGTGAGTGAAGGAAGCGTGGACAGTTTTTCTGGGGAACTGGTGTTTTACAGCAGCTTGTTAACTCTGTGCATCACTCTGAGTGATGGAGCGAACACGGTGTTACTAACGAACAGCTAGACTGCTGTGTGAGGGAAGGACAATTGGACTGTTGTGCGCTTGGAAATTCTCTTTTTCTTAATGTTTGGCCCAAATGTTTTGCAGTGAACAACAGGTAAATGCTAGGGAGCTACTGTTGGCTCTCAGCTTTTGATATTTGATTGTCAGCTTTTATATTGATTGTTTTGTCTTCCATGTTGGTTCCATTGGTTCTATACAGCATAATAGTATTAATTTAGTTTTTGTTTTAAATTATTCTATTGTGGTATTTGAGGAACTATGTAATAAGGGATAAATATGGAGTACCTGAGTAAGAAACATGCAGAAACACACCAAAATAGCTTCCAAACATTAACATAATTATTCAATTAGCCAGAGTAGGTGTTCCAAAGGAGAGAGCAAATAAACAATGGCACTTGTTTACAATGTGGTTATTGGTGCTTTACAAACAAACAAGAAAAAAAGCAGTATAATACTGAAAAATCATATACAAAATTACAATAACTACTATAATAAATATACTAAAATCAGCACAAAAAAAGCCATGGTTAACTTTTTGTGTAGTCATCATCTTTGCAAACAACATTCAAAAGTGTCTTTTTTAGGAGATACAAATGTGTAAATTCATAAACTTTGAGAGTGGCTGAATAGTGGAAATTAAATTTGTATCAATACACAGGACCTGAAATAACTACAAACCCCCAACATATGGACTGGGGCTTACTTTGTTTCTAACATGGTGCACAGATCAGGTGAGCACACCGCCATGACTGTGACCTCCTGAACTAGTGGCAGTCGGCGTGTGCGATGTGTTAGGCCCTGTGCCCATGCCCTGAGCACTACACGGTTTAGACCAGCTTGACCAGCCCCAGCGGCTGGCGGCTGGCACTTCAAACCTGCTGAGTGGAGAGCAACACAGGCATCGTTAATGAACTCTGAGGCTCATATCACCATGCTCACACGGTTCAATAATAACTAAAGTACACATACAACATGGCATGGAGGGTGTTTACCACCCTTCCCTATTTTCTGTCATAGATTGAAATTATTCCATCCTCGTCGCCAATTGTAATGGATAATTTCAATCTAAGACAGACAATAACCAATTAATGAGGGAGAAACCATGAAAACATCAAGTACAATTTTATTGACTTGACATATCTTTCACCTTACTTAAAGCTTCATTGTGTGTAGATTATCTACACACATAAAGAAATTAGTTGTTTCACAAGTGTATTCATTCCATTTTTAATGTATTGTGGGAAAACTATCTTTTTTGTTAACAAATTTTTTTTTTAAGTGTTTTTATAGCATGGTAAGGGTATCAATGTTTTACGTTATATTAACAAGAATATTATATTTAAGCTCCAATAATGTTTTCTTTAGCTTTACTGCAGGGGGGGGGGGGGGCATTATTCGCAATCAGTGCGACAAACAAAACATGTTAATTTAATTTAATTTAATTAACATCAGCCAGCAACACAAGCCATAGGCCTACTAAAGCATGTCTGACTGAGAGTGACAGAGATGTTTTTAAAGGGACCATGACGTAAGATTTGGTATATTTCTTTGTCTAGCATTGTTTTATCACTCTGAGGGATTGTACCAACAACATGAAAAAGTTAAATTTGTGCCTTGCATTTTTGTCTAGTTCAGTTCACTAACACATCTACCATAGTGTACAAGCTGTTCTGAATCGCAGCCATTTGTGACGTGGAACATTTAAGTCAATCTAACTGACCAATCACGGACTCGGGCCAGTATAAATAAGGTCAAACTACTCCGGCAGCAGCCACGACAACAGCGAAATGTTACTATCCCTATAAGTTTGATGGTCATAGAAATTAACATAAATAATGTGTTAATGGCAAAATTTTTATTTTTATTTTTTACACACCTGTTGTTGTTACCATGTCGAACTAAAGTAGATACAGAATCCCATATTTCGCCCCAAAACCTTTTCCATCTTCTTTTCACATTCCCCACCCACATAGGTTGCTGCTGAATGACATTTAAATGCTGTGAAAATTGAACTGCTCAGAATCGGGTCAGACATGGAAATGAGCCGAGCATGTCATCCAGCCAGTGTGCCCAACAACCAATCACCAATTTATTTTCCCTCCAAATTGTCTTGTTGCATTGTTATTTTTTTCTTTTGTTTCAAACTTCAACTACTGTGACTAAATTGAAATCTTAATTTTCTAAATGTTTTGGTATTGTATGTTTACAAGTAATAAAAAAGCTCATACATTCCAGTTTTCACTCACAACTGTTTGTGCTCTGCTGAGTACTCTGCACTTTAGCTAGCTAGCTAGCTATCATGTCAAATTAAAAACTGTACTCAAAGGTATAGGAAGGAATGAGAGTCACATTTGGACTTCAAGGGTTGGTTGAAGCCCAGTATGGGCAATGATTTAGGACATACTGTCTTTATTGTAAGGCAAACTTTTATGCCAAGTTAATTGAAATAAAAAAAAGGAAGTCCAACCCTTACAACTCTTTCAATTTGCATTTCCCAGTCCAGTCCTCAAGCACCACTAGCCATGCTAGGAATTGGATCTTCCCCAGTGCCAGCACACCTGATGCAATTAGTTAAGGCCTTGCTCTAGGTGACTAATTCCACCAGGTGTGTTAGCATCTGGGAAGACCCAATGCCTTGAATGGCCGCGGGTAGGTCTACTTGAGGACTGAATTGGGAACCACTGGTTTAAAGCAATCCAGATTGCAATTTTTGTGCAAGAATACATGATTCCTCCAAGCAGGCTGAGGCAATGGCCATGGCTATTGCTGAGCACTGCTCAATACTTGCCTGCGGTGTTGATGACCAGAAATTCAGATGACTCCTTGAGGAATCTACAGACAATTGGTCGAGTCAAAGTGTGGTGGTGCGCTACTTTAATGAAGCAAAGAGAAAGGGGCTCTCCCGGTACACACATGGCTGATTGAGTCAGAGGGTGGGAATGCCAGGTCAAGAGCCACAGCTGTAGTGTCTTTCCGTAAAATAATATAATAAGTAAAAATCATGCAGCTACAGGGATTGTTTAAATTAATTTTATGACTGAAAATACCCTCAACCTATGTCCTGCAGTGGGAGGTTGTACTGGACTATTTAGAGCTGGAACAAGACTGCCACTTAGTGGACATATGATAATATTGTTGATTTCAAAGGTTCATTCAAAGATTTTTCTATTTGCTCCCCTTCTTTACTGGGATAAGACCCCCCCCCCCCCCCCCCTCTCTCTCTCTCCCTCTCTCTCTCTCCTTGGCTGCTTCCACTTTCATCTGAGCACACGTTGATCAGACAGGAGGAGGGGGGTCCTGGCTCTGAAACCAGTCTGTCTGGGGAACATGACAGCCAGACCAAAGCAAAGAGGTAAGATGAGGATCTCTAACTGTCCAGGACTGTTCTCCAACTCAGAGCTCAGCAGTCATGAACACTGCATAAATGATAATTGTCTATGATGAAATAGTTAGGAGCAGGTATAGATATTTCCTCATTATTTAATTATTGCCATGATTGGAGGTTCACTCATACTACTCCTGCAAATGGTCGGATAATGTTGAATGCATTTGTCTAGGAGTCAAGGTTGTACAATGAGTCTATCTGGAGAGAGAGAGGAGGGAGGCCCCTGCCTCTGAAACCAGTCTGTCTGGAGAGAGAGAGGAAGGAGGCCCTGCCTCTGAAATCAGTCTGTCTGGGGAGAGAGAGGAGGGAGGCCCTGCCTCTGAAACCAGTCTGTCTGGGGAGAGAGAGGAGGGAGGCCCTGCCTCTGAAACTAGTCTGTCTGGGGAGAGAGAGGAGGGAGGCCCTGCCTCTGAAACCAGTCTGTCTGGAGAGAGAGAGGAGGGAGGCTCTGTCTCAGAAACCAGTCTGTCTGGGGAGAGAGAGAGGAAGAGGGCCCTGCCTCTGAAATTAGTCTGTCTGGGGGACCTGAAATTCAAACCAAAGTTAAAAGGTAAGATAAGAATCTCTAACTGTCCAGGGGTCTCATTTATAAACATTGCGTAGGCACAAAAGAAGGCCTACGCCACTTTCTACGCAAACTTTGGGATTTATAAAAAACATACTTGACGTGAAAAAGGACACGTCAAACTATGCGTACGAACTAAGCTGGAGAAATTAGAAACTGTGACTCTGCTGGCAGAAGGACGAAACACTTTGAAATTAATACCTTTGTGTAGAAGTAATCTATGCAATTAGATCGCTATCAATAATCACAAATAAATGCAGAACAATTCACAAATATATTTCCTGATTTATATATAAATGATGTGGTTCACAAATAAATGTATAAGGATTCACAAATATTAATTTTTGTGATTTATAGGCTATATAAGTGACACTGCTCACAAATAAATGCATATCAATTCACAAGTGTCTTTAGAGATGTGACTCTAATCAGATGTGACTTTTCATTTCAGCCAATCACATTCTCGTACACTCTAGCGGATGTCTCTGCCACAGTTCTATCTCTACGGTCTTTGGACCGTCACAAAGGGCTGCTTCGGAGCACTCGTTTTAAGGGTCGGGAGGTCAGGGAAGGCGGTCTCTGACACTGAGTCCTGTATATGGATCCAGCAACCAGACTGGCCCAACGTTCTCCCAACGATCGTCCAGTATGGCGTCCGGTAGCAACCCATGTGTAAGTGAAACCCAAAACATTCAGCCAAGCTATTATTATTAGCAAGTCACTTACAACGTAATGAGCTATGGGAAGGATATTAGGCAATATTCAAACCGATCCTCGCTACATGGCGGGACTCGGGTGACCCCGTTAACCATAACGAGTGTGCCGAAGCAGCGCTTTGTAACGGTGCAGACATCCGCTAGAGTGTACGAGAATGTGATTGGCTGAAATGAAAAGTCACATCTGATAGGCTACAGAGCTTCCGCCATTTGAAAGACACGTATTCGTGAGTCGAGCTGTGGCAGGAAGCTCTCAAAAATCCACACATGAATACGATGTGATCCACAAATGTTAGGCACTTCACAAATGCAGATTCGGCAGGTTTCAAATAAATATAACCGCTTTGAGATTTTTTTACATTTGTTTAAACCTAAACATATTTGTATGAACTACGTAATTTATATATAAATCTCTAAAGACATTTGTGAATTGATATGCATTTGTTTGTGAGCAGTGTCACTTATAAATCACAAAAAAATATTTGTGAATCCTTTTACATTTATTTGTGAACCACATCATTTATATATAAATCAGGAAATATATTTGTGAATTGTTCTGCATTTATTTGTGCGATAGCGATCTAATTCCATACAGAAGCAATGTTTTAAGCGAGCGCAGTGGCAAAACTGAGTGAGCAATATTGGGCATTGTGCGTGAACATATGGACTTTTGCAGACATTCAAATAAACTTTTATAGACTACAAAATACATTTTCCTTTGCTCAACATTAGTTATTATTTGCGCAAAGTTACATTTATCCTCGAAATTAAGTTTTGCGTGTGCAAAACATATCTTTGTGCACTCAAAATATCCCTTCACACGCACAGGATTGTGGCACAAATATAAGGGCCATACCTTGTCACTACTACTAGTTCACATTGCTGCTACTTTTGTCTGCGACACAAATTGTATCAAGCTTGTTTGGAGGGTGAGGCTTTAAACAGGAGGACCTAGGAGTGCGCACGCAAGGTGATTGACAGGCAGGTAGCCCTTACTCTTTGCAAAAACTCTCCTGATTGGTTGGGGATAGGCGGGTGTCCCTAGAGTTTTTAAAAGCTGAATACAGGGTCCAGGGCGCTCATATATAGCCCACCTTCTCTCTGAGCATTTGGTTTAATGATGTCCCCCAGGAGGTATGTAATAAACGTAAAAAAGAGAAAGAAATTCAAACTTACATATGGGGGATACAGTTTAGATTAGCATACGTTTGTTCATGAATATACATTTTTGTCACTTCATAATTTTATTATATGCTACTGAATGACAGAGAAACATAGAAAGAAGTAGCCTAAAACAAGTTAAGAATAAAAGATAGACCAACTTCAAAAAGGAAAGAAAGACACAGGCTAGTTCTCATAACATTAAGGGTATAAGCCAGCGAAGCAACGGTTAACTTCCATGAAACATTAATGTTGGCCACTTTGTAATGCTTAACGCTAAAATGTAATGTGAACAAGTGCTTTCAACGTAGTGTCTTTGGGCGTTTTTGCTTAATTTCAGAGGGGGAATTAGTACAAATCTAGCCCTCTACAACTTGCCAAAATAGTGGTTAATTCCTAAACACAATAGATTAAAGCATATTATCTTGCTAGGGCCTTTGTTTACAAACATATCTCTCCTAAAGCCTACAGGCTGCATACAAAAATCTTTATTTTGTGCTATATTTAACGTCACAATCCTAGTGCTCTGGTCCTCGAGGGCATGCTTGAGGCATCGAGGTCAAGCAAGAAAGCAATAGGGCAGCCGGGTAAATTACTTCATGAATGCAATGTTTATTTTTATTTATTTATTTATTATATTTAGGGGAAATTAACGCTCAAATAAGTTCCACAACCATAGGATAGTGAAGTGGTACCTGCTTGGATCAAACGTCAAGAGAGCCAAGTGCTGCGGTAGTGCCAAGACCCAGCTACACAGCTACCAGCCTCTGCACAAAGACAACGATAAGGATCTAGCAGAGGAAGGAGCATCTCGAGAGTTTTGCGAGCAAGAGAAGACATCTCAACCGGAAGCTTCAAGGTGTCAGCAGGAAAGAAGACAAAGGGTCAAACACACTCCAGTAGAAAAGGCTGTTAAAACGTGCAATGGATGCACAGATAATAAGCCAGAGAGATTCAGGAACTAATTAGACTTTTAGTTAATTCATCCAAGTCTAAGTTAAAGGTTTACATCGGAACATATGGACTTATTAAGTACAGAAGACAGAAAGGGAGACATTTTTTTTTACTGGATTTAGCTGTACTTGTTTTGAGTTTGCCAAGACTGTGATGTAAGATTACAGTAAGAATGTAGTTCCGGGACATGTTTAGAGTAACCTGTACTGAAGGGACTTAGTACTCCTGGACGAGTGTAAGTGTAAGAGTGTAAGATAGTGTAAGGCTGTGTTCGGAATTGCCCATTTAAACACTATCTACTACATACATACTCAATGAGTACATACTGTACACTGACTACTTAAACTGAAATCTAGTATACTACCATTTTACAAAGATTTGCTTATATTGTTAGTATAATCAACTGGACCATGTGACCAAAACCCCGGCCAGAAGGAAGTTGCCAAATTGCATTTTCGGTCATGAAGCATCGTCTATTAACCTCTCTCAGGTACTAAACATTTCCCCAAATATAGTATGTCATCAGGGAACTTTTTCCATACTCAAATTTTACATACTATGTACCGTTGACATACTGCATACTTTTTGTTCAAATGTAGTGCGTTAGGTATACATAGTAGGCGATTTTCAACACAACGTATACAGTTCATGTTTGCTGTGTTTGTCCCCTCTCCCTCTTTTTGTGGGATGTGTTTTGTGACTACGTATGGGTGTTGGTTGGTCAGCGAACATAGTTAGGTTTGTAGGTTTGATGATGAGTAAATTGCGAGTTTCGCCTTTCGGCTCAGCTCCTTCTTCACCACGACGGTCCGGTACAACGCCCGCATTACTGCTGATGCTCCACCAATCCGCCTGTCAATCTCACGCTCCATTTTTCCCGCACTCGTGAACAAGAACCCGAGATACTTGAACTCCCTCGCTTGGTGTAGCAACTCACTCCCAACCCGGAGAGAGCACTCCACTGTTTTCCGGCAGAGAACCATGGCCTCAGACTTGGAGGTGCTGACTCTCATCCCGACCGCTTCACACTCAGCTGCAAACCGCTCCAGTGCATGCTGA
>JAVQIZ010113860.1:0-17605 GCA_036023535.2 Galaxias brevipinnis
CGTGTATTTTAAGCCCTCCTTGTTCTCTGAAACATGTTTTTTTAAGTCTCACTTTATTTTGCATTGCAGCCTTTCGGTCCTTCGAAAATTGTTCATTGAGGATGTGCTTTTTTATCCAAATTGTTACACTTTCATTCAAAGCGACAGGGATAGCCTGCATACTTTTTTCAGCGCAGTGGTTCATCAATTTGTATTAGACAGACAAATAATTTAATATATACAGTACATATATGTATTTTTTAATACTTCAGTTTTTTTTAGGTTTCTTCTTGGGAAATGGTGACATCACAACGTTTTATCGTCTCAAACTGATGTGCCCAGACAGCGCAGGAACACCAGGTTAAACTGAGCGCATATTGATCACCTAAATCAATATACTGAAGTATAGCCTATGTTCAATTAAGCTTTCTCTTGCAGAACGTGCGTAGTCCTTTGGTTTCATGTCCTGTCTGCTACAACTTCTTAATTAAGCATAATAATGAATGTTAGGAAAGAAGGTCGATAGTAAATCAGTTGCGCTGAGATAACGAGATAACACAGTGGCCTCACGGAGTGGCACTCCTCTAACTCTCCGTCAAGAACCAAGATCACGAGTTATTAATCACCAACTGGACCTTGGAGACGTCTTTACCCAGGTCCATGTGGCGAGACTAGATTGTCAGGGTCCGATAGCAGGAATCCAAGCAGTATGAGTAGCTGTATTTTAATTATGGGTATAATTAACTTGGCGGGTTGTATAGTTATGAGGTTGTATAGAGGAGAAGGAGAAGGAGGAGGACGAGGAGGAGGAGAAGGGGGGGGGGGGGGCAACAAGTACCCTGTACAGTGACTTTACTGTTGTTTCATGAAAAAAAAAAAAAGTAATTTGGGGAAAGTATACATGATGCATGTTGTCAACTTCAGCAGCATTAATATAACTTTATTCGGGAAAAACTGTAAGCCTTCAAAAAACGTTTTATTTACATGTCAAACCTGGAGAGTTTGTTAATTCTACACGGCAACAGGCGACCAACAATTTAATACGTGATTTATTAGCTTACAAATGGATGGCGGAGATTTAAATAAAAAACAAGTTGAACGATAGGATTTGTACCTGTGCGAGCGAAAAGATGCCATAAAGTGGCCCGAGCTAAATTGGTGGGGAGCTTGAACGTGTAGTTTAGTATAGCCTATGGAGAAGGAGTGAAACTGTATGGGGACACTTTCAATTAATTACAACTTTAAAATAGGAACGAAAACCGGTTTCAAGATCATCAGGATGGGCTGGCAAGACGACGGAACCGTGCGCGCATTTATGGAGAATAGTCGGAGCCCAGCATGCATGCTCAATTAAAGCGCTCGATTCTGGGCTGAATAGGGTTTCTTAGTATACCAGAAACGCATGGACATTTTTGGTATACTGTCAAAATGATTCGGACTCTCCCTATCCTCGCTTACCTTCTTACCTATTTCCAATGTAAGTATTTCTGTTTTCATGATGTGATTGATGTGATAAGAATGCATTATAAACTACAGTTTATCATTAGATCCTTATAGCACGGCGAATTATCGCATAGACAACCTTGCCAGATAGTTTAAACTTTTCAACTGCATAGGCCTATATATAGGCAACAAAATCATACTTTGTTGATCACGATTGTTCAAGAATTATCTTAAGTTGTTTCCATTAAGTGCAAAAAGATTAAAGGTTAGCCAAGCATTTATTTCATAGTTTCATCGTCTCCAAAAGTATAGCGACATTTTGCTGGTTTGAACTTTTTAGATTACATAGAGACATGTAAACATAGGCTCACGCAAGATCTACGTTAATGAGACGATGTATTTCAATGTCTGTCCTTTCCTGAGTCTCAATTATTTAAAAAGTGTTAAATCTCTTTTCGCAATCAGTGTCATGTATATACCGTTGATGTGGTGGAAGCTCTTGCAACTCAACCTCCGTCAACAATAGAACAAACAATTTAGTGTCTGAATGAAATACACAGTAATACACATATACAAAATATTAGTGACTTAAAACTAATCCAAAAATGTATTTTTAATTTCTGTAAACAAATTGACCTTTTCAAAAGTCAACTGCTGATTCAGTTATTTTATTAAGCCTGCATGCTGACCTCCACTGCCAATCAAGAAAAGGGTAAAACACAATTTTTAAATGCAGCATTCAACTTTGTTATGTACACACTGTGCATGCACTTACACACGGTAATGACTGTTCACAGCGGGCAATGATTGCTTGTTTGAGTGGCCTGCACCCCCTCTGTCCAGTGTCCTTCACCCCCTGTAATGGCGTGGTGTGTTTGACAGCAGTCTCCTAGAGCTTTTGACACCAAGCCATCTGTCAAAGAAGGCTCCTCTGGCCCTAATGTGGTGAATGGGAGCCCAGCCAAATGACTTATGATGGGTCAGCCATGGGAGCAAGCAGTAGCCCAGGAGGGAGACCTGCAGGAAACTTTGAACATCTCTACTCTGCATGAATTTGTAGTACAAAGTGTGTGTGCGTGTGTGTGTGTGTGTGTGTGTGTGTGTGAGTGAGTGTATATGTGTGTGTTTGTTTGTGTGTGTGTGTTCTGTTTGTTCCTTTGTGCCTGTATTTGTGAGTTGGTGTGGGTCTCAAAGTTTTGTTGAATATAGCAGAGAGAAGGCAGGATATAGATAAAGTCTGAGAAGCAGTCTCTCTTCTAATCTAAACCTGGTCCCTGGTCATTGATTTAATCAGCACAGCTCTCCACCTCTGACTTCAGCATCGTCCATTAATGCGTGTGAGGCGTGGTGCAAATGTTGGTGCTCAGAGATGACTTGTATGCGTTAGAGATACAGATTATGTGGCTTTAGGTTCTAAATTTATCAGTAACATTATCAGTATCTCTCTGATAGCAGAAAAATCATCTCATGCATTGATTAATTATTAATTGGATTAGAGCTTCGAGGCCTTCCGCTGAACATGACGTATATAGTGAAGCATAACCTTCTTTTTGTTTCTCCCAGTGAGTAGGCATAGGGTGTTCTTTTGCTCTGTCTGGCGCTACAGAGACTTTGTTGAAACAAGACCAGGAACAGATGGAAGAGAGAGCAATGTCACCAACACGTCCCAAAATGGAATCATAAAGCATGCTCCATAAACTACACAGATAGTAGATCATTGCCCAAAGCACAAAACAGGCTAAATCTACTTTCATGTAATTTCTTAACGGACATGAAGAAGCTATGAGGTAAAATATATGTGTAGGACCCACATCCACCGTTAACTTTTATCAACAGGTGGCAGCTGTGCAGATTCCGAGGAGCGTCTGATGAACTGGCTGATGGGAAAAGACCGCTACAACAAGCTGATCCGCCCGGCAATTAACAGGACGGAGCGGGTAGTTGTGAAACTGCAGGTGTCTCTGGCCCAGCTCATCAGTGTGGTAAACATCCACACTTATAACGTATCATGAGAAGGAGATATAAAGAGAGATAGACGAAGAAAAAGAGAGAAAGCGAGATAGATAGACAGTGAGAGAGGTGGGAGGAATCAGGGCATTGAGATGTCATTCAGCTGTCTTAATCACTTACAAAATGTATATTTAGAGGCCGTAAAGTAGAAGGCCAATGGGCACAGATTGTTACAAGATTTGTTGGCCAAACTGGACTTCTGTTTTTTTTTTGTATTTGAGCTTAAGCTTTAGGATATTGCATTATGGGGAGTCTTAAAAGGCAGTGAGCCATCCTCTTGTCTACACAGCAGGGGTATATGCAAATGGTATGGCTCGCCAATTGTTGTATAGCTTAGTAGTACGGGGCATATTGTTTTATTGTACAGTCATGGAACTGTATATTATGGTATTGCTATAAAAAGGTGAGGCTTGTTGAACGGATGTAACATGTACATACAGTATGGTTGTATATCTATTTGCAAGCTAAAACTTCAAAATGTTATCATGTCAAGTTGTGATGGGCTTATTACTGGACTCATGAACTACAGAATATTCAGTGAACTTTAACATTTGAAATGTGATTATAGGTCAGCTCAGGTAATTCCACTCGTATTCATTCAGTGCAGGTCAGGTTCCATTGCTGTTTTATAAAAGGGTAATTTGTTCAGAAATTGTGTTTTTAATTCTTTCCTTATTGCTACTGGTTTCATGGATAGGTCAGCATTGAATACAGTCCTGTTGCCCTTTTCAAATAACAATGTTTCTGTACTTGAAACACCATGTATATTTTGTAGATTGTCTGTCTAGTTTGAGGTGTAGAGTCGTTTTTAAATGTTAATGCTCCTGGTTACTATACCTTGCAACCGTAACTGACCAACATCTACATTTTTATTCACTTCACTTGTCCGTTATGCATTATATTTATGCATTATAGTTTTTCAATATAGTTTTTTTTTCCATTCACAGAATGAAAGAGAACAGATTATGACAACCAATGTCTGGCTCACACAGGTAAGCGTGAACATCAGAGTCGCAAAGCAATAATCGACCAATTATATGCAGCTATCATTTAAATTTTTCCATGGGCATCACTAAGACCTTGAATTAGACCATATCTTCTCTCCTTTACCCAATATGGGACAAACTGACACTATAATTGTGCTATGACCATTCTCCATTTGAATCCAAATCAAGTATGTAATTGAAAATGATATGGGACTAAGAAAGTCTGAGACAGAATGTGACAGTCAGACCTCTCTACAGCACTGGGTGGACTACAGGCTGTCATGGGATCCTTCTAAATATGAAGGCATCGACAAACTTCGTATACCCTCCAGACACATCTGGCTTCCTGATATTGTGCTGTACAACAAGTAAGTGTCAAAGCAGAAACAAGATAGGAACCATTTTTACAGCACATGGCGATCATTTCAGGAATTGTCTATTTCAATTTTGTGTGTTGTGTTTTGGGAATGCTTCTCATCTCCTTTCATCTCTATCTGTGCACAGTGCGGATGGCACCTATGAAGTGACCGTCTTTACCAATGCCATTGTTCAGTTCAATGGCAGTGTCTTCTGGCTCCCACCAGCTATCTACAAGAGTGCCTGTAAGATCGAAGTCAAACACTTCCCCTTTGACCAGCAGAACTGCACACTAAAATTCCGCTCCTGGACTTATGATCACACAGAGTTGGACCTCGTTCTGAAATCAGGGGTGGCCAGCATGGATGACTTCACACCCAGTGGGGAGTGGGACATTTTGGCTCTGCCCGGCAGACGAACGGTCAACCCTCTGGACCCCACCTACGTAGACCTTACGTATGACTTCATCATCAAGAGGAAGCCCCTGTTCTACACCATTAACCTCATCATTCCCTGTGTGCTGATCACTTCGCTGGCCATCCTGGTCTTCTACCTGCCCTCCGACTGTGGCGAAAAGATGACCCTGTGCATCTCCGTCCTCCTGGCCCTCACCGTCTTCCTGCTCCTCATCTCCAAGATTGTGCCCCCGACGTCCCTGGACGTGCCCCTGATTGGCAAATATCTGATGTTCACCATGGTGCTGGTGACTTTCTCCATCATCACCAGCGTGTGTGTGCTGAACGTGCACCACCGCTCCCCGAGCACCCACACCATGCCCGGCTGGGTCAAGCTGGTCTTTCTGGTCAAGCTCCCCATGCTGCTATTCATGAGGCGCCCCCAGAACAACGCAGCCCGCCAGAGGCTTTGCCAGCAGAGGCAGCGTCGAACCAGGGGCTCCATTCTGGGGCTAGGCTACCCTCTCCGCTCCAAAGCAGCCAGCTCCTCCTCGTCCGTCCTCTGCCCCCCGGCCTCTGCTTTTTCCTCCCCGGGATACTTTTACTGCAACAACGCCGCTTCCTCACTTGGTTACAACCAGGCCAACAGGAAGGGCGATGTCCACTCCACCGAGTACCTGCCGAATGCCTTCCCCTCCACCCCGGACCTTCGACAGAGGAGCACCTCTGACTGGGGAGCTGATGTCCACGAGGCACTTGACGGGGTCCGCTTTGTGGCTGATCACATGATGGGGGATGATGATGACCAGAGTGTACGTATGAACAAACTGCACATGTCTTGATACTGTACTAATGACTGTGTGCTGGGTAGACACAGCACATGTTAATATTGATCCTGATAGCTTTGATAGATCTGATTAACATAATAACAACTAGCACAAAAGCTTGCCAGTATTATGACACTCAGAAGGGAGTATGTTACTATGATATGTTGTTTTAATCTGAAGTTGGACTGTTAATGATCAATACATCAATGTTCCGGATGGGATAAATGGTTTCCTTTTAAAACGTTGCAGGGCAGGAATGAGACATAGGAACGAAAAGATCAATGAGCTGTGCGTGTCTTTGCAGGTGATTGAGGACTGGAAGTACGTGGCCATGGTTGTGGACCGCATGTTCCTCTGGATCTTTGTGATAGTGTGTGTGACAGGCACCCTGGGGCTGTTCCTGCAGCCTCTCTTCCAGAACCAGATCTTTCCCACCCAGCAGGCCAGCTCAGAGGTCCCTCGTGTCTGAGCTTAAAGCAGCAGGCTGACCAGATCAGCAATGCTTCCTGACCAAAGCCATGTGACCGACAGCAATACAAGTCTTTTAAGCAGCTACAGTGCCAATCTTGTATTAGGGGCATGTACATTGAGGGCAGGGTATTTTCATTATTGTTTTGTTCTGAACTTGGTAAAAATGTTCTGATTGTCTTTTATCGTTATTATTTTTTCAGTGAAAAATTCACATTTTGACCATATTTGTCTTTAACGACACAAATAATGCAGTTGGGTCATAGTGAACTAGGTTATAAATTAGCTTTAAATTGCAGTTACTATTTATATTATTGTTTAAACTTGTATCACAATGTTTTGGAGGTGTATTTGTACTATTTTCTTGTAATAGGACATAAAGTCCTCCTTAATTGGATTCATACCTTTAAAATGGCAAATGTAAATTAAACTTGTCAACCGTGCTGACAAATTTCTTCATCATTAGTTCACTTGCTCATCCACTCCTTGTCATGTCTTTATTACATTGGATTGTCTCTCTATTCCAAGCATACTATTGTGAGACAAGTTGTGCTGCTTTGTGAATTTCATGACCCAACAGCGATATTTTAACACTTTACACAGGTTCTATTTGTATTTGCTTCCTAAACATGAGTTTTTTGTATCTAATATGATACTGATGTTGCACAGTGCCCTCCACTGGTCATATTGTCGGCTTAAACTAACACAGCAAAATTGTACTTACTTTTAAGCTTGGTATCATCACCCTCTGTCTGTTTTATGCACCACACACACACACACACACAAACAGAATCCTAAGTGCTGAATACACTCTGCTGAGTGGGCTCATTAGATATTCTGCACAGTGGTAGTTCTTTTGTGAGACCTTTGATCAAAAGATAATCAAGAGAGATATCGGCTTCCATAGCTGAGCCAAGACTCCACACTCTTTTTTAAATTAGAAGCTGTGGGCCCTGTCCTGTGATTCAGCTTTTGCATTAATACTTGTTAGGCTACAGTTGCTTTGACTGAGTCGATGGAACACACATTAGGAAAATAACACCACTTTTGACGTAAATCATAATAGAGAATGCATTATCCCTATGCCTTAAGTCATTGTTTTCAGAATGGGTTGTCATTTATTGTCTCAACGAATCATTTGTTTCCTAGATCAAAGTTGAATCATGCAAATTGCAAGAAAAAGAAAAGATCCAGATATATTGTATTTCTAACATGGACTAGGTTATAATAATTTTGTTCAGTCTTATACTTAGTTTATTGTATGTTTAATTTTCCTTATGGCACAAACTAATAATCCTACAAACAGAATATATGACGTCTAATACAGCATTGTACACTCTCATCTGAAAAAAGTGCCAAGAGGCACTCTCATGTGAAATACTTGCCCAAAGGGTGAAAGAGATGAAAGACATATTGTATAGGTTATACAGTATCTTGCAGGTGAATAGTGCATGGAAGAGGCAGTTTGTCTTGAGAAGCATCCGTGAGAGATGGTTGCGCAATAGCCCAAATCACAACAACATTGAGAGGTAAATTAATTATTCTAGGATATAGAAACAAATGTTTTATCTTAGCCTAATTATAACCATAAGCAACTAATTAGCTCTTGCAAGATATGCTTACAGGTAGGGATATAAACTGATAAACATCCCATACAAAATCTAGACCAATACTCAAGCTGATATCTAATTTAACTTCACTGTCTTAAAGTTGTCTGAGAAGCGTTTGCACACCGTCCATGGCATATTTCCCTGTCTGGTAGACAGTCGATGATTAACAACCATTCGCTGATCGCCCACTCTCGCTCTTCTGTTGCGCTTCTCAGCCAATCATACACCAAGCGCTCTCTCACTGTTCGCACTTTCAATCTCTCGACCTCTCTATCTGCCTCCTAAACATTGCTTTGGCTTGACGGTGAAATCTTTTTAATTGCGTCTTTTGAATGGAACAATGAAATCTAAGTTTTTTTTCATCATACCCACTTGTTCTTATCTGCTTTTCGTTTTGTCTGGTGAGTACCAAACCAAGCCTGTACAGGTGATTCAAAATGTACTATTAACAATGTAGTAGTCATCATACTTTGCAAGTTCGTTTAGGCTACATTCAACTGGCAACATGTAAAATATTAGCAGCATTTTTGATCATGAATGACATCGTGTTTTTTGCCCTCAAGCATAAGTGTATATTTTTTGGGGAAATCATGACAAGCCAACTCCAAGTTCAGTCTACATACAGAACATCTGTCATTTGTCGCCAAAATTTTTTAGTGCTGGTTATTATTTATTATTCTACTGTATTATTTACTCACATTTCATTATATACATAGTAAGTATTTATATTATTTAAAGTAAATTTAGTGTGAATGTCCTGCAACAACATATTTGCCTGTACACACCATATTTCTTTCAAATGGGCATGGCAATAAAGAAAACATCAAATCTTTACTAATGTGCTTGACATTGACAGAGGAAAATCTGTAAACTAAGGGCTAAATAGAGTACTATGGACACCTCACTCTAATGATGTTATGTTATCTGTTTTAAATGGTTTGTACTATATCATTTCAGGAGGCACCTGCTCTGATGCGGAGCACAAGCTGTTTTCAGGGATATTTTCCAGCTACAACCAATACATCCGACCTGTAGAGAACGTGTCAGACCCTGTTGTTGTGCAGTTTGAGGTGTCAATGTCCCAGCTGGTCAAAGTGGTAAGTTGAGTACAATACTCTCTGTGTGTATGCGCAACAGGAGTATGTGTTTATGAGTGTGTGTGTGTGTGTGTGCATGTGTATGTGTGCAAGGCCAATTTCGGAGAATGAAAAAAACAAATACCTAAATTAGCCATGGAGCACAGAGCCTTATGCATGGCGGTGTGTGTGGATGGCGTTGCAGGTGTAGCTGAAGGCAGATTCAAGTGAAGCAATGTCAGGGGTTTGAGGGCTGTTCTAGACACCAGACGGTCTCCCTTCTGTGGAGCCTGTGTGCTTCAAAGCAGCGTGCTGCCTCAACCCAATGGAGCCTGACACAGAGCAGTGGCTGTGTGGGAGAGCTATTCACCAGGAGCAGAGAGAGAATGTCAGCTCTCTGGATTCCTCTCCTTCCCTCGTCCTTTCGGCGGCCTCATCACTTAATCACTGCCACTCCAAATGAGTGGCCCTGGTTTTATTGCCTTGTTTTGGCTGAGGTTGTCTCTGTGTAGATTGGACATCGAGAGAGAGACCAGGTGTTCTACTAGCATACCACCGCCCAAGATTGAGGGATGCAGTGAAACCTTCGCTATGTAGAGAGAGGAGGGTGTCCTTTATTTAAAGGTGCAAATAGTTATCTGATTATATTCTGCAAGGCTACTGCTTTGAATTCAGTTCAGACACACTTCCTCAATCTTGAGATTTCATTTCATTTCATTGAAAAAAAAAAAAAAACTAAATAAATGAATGAGGCTTTCCACTACCATGTCTACCTGTATGGAATGTCAAGTGGTAGCCCAGGGCCGCATGAATGGTTAATGCTACAGTTTGTGCTAGGCTAGACCATGCGTTTGGCTCGCTCACTGCTGTCCTCTGGTCTAATCATTAGAAGGATGCTGGCTTTTGTAGCGACCTAGCCGAGTGGTTGTTCATTGCAAGCTCTGAATCCGTGCCAGAAGGGGCCTAATTGCGCTCTGCTTAATCTTCTCCGAGAATCATTCAGATCATAACCACCACATAGCAAACTTAGAACAGACCAACAATCCTGAATGTAGTACAGTTGCTTATGAAAGCATGCCCTCTTTTTATCTAAAAAAAGGTCAGATAGTAATTCCACTAAATTTGTCAATCTGCCCGGTCTGTCCTTGTACGTTTGTTCTCTGTTTTTAGGACGAAGTCAACCAGATCATGGAGACCAACCTGTGGCTGAGACATGTGAGTTCCATTCCTATCCATCTCATCCTGTCAGGCTCAATGTACTTTGAACAAGATCACCTTCCTTCGACCTGTCCCCCTGTCATACGCTGCGTAATTCTTATGTCCTCCAGCAGTATCTTACATTATTCATCTGGGGAAGCTTTTAAAAGCATTGATCGAGTGGCCCCTAGTCAGTATAATGTTTGTGCTTCCTCAAGGCTCTTACAATCTACACTGTTGGTTCTGCATTGTTTTTTGGAAAACACATAAAACAGAAACAGTTGTTGTTTCCTTATAGATCATATCTATCTTAACTCCTAACACATGACAAGCTCTTTTATGCTATGGGATAAATCAGCAATGACTTTTTTCAGTTTTTTGATCCAGGTATAATATCAGCAGCATTTACTTTAGAATAATACTTCTTTCTTCTGAAGGATTAAATACCCTAATGAAGTGTAGGAAGTCCCCACTATCATAACCTGGTGTTTTTGTCACCATGATGAACATACAGTACATACTGTTAATGTTTGTTTTGATACTTTGCATTATAAGTCCATCCAGGCAGACATTTAACTGAATTGATCTGAAGGTGCAAACTCTGTAGTAAGCCCAACCTATGTATAAAACAGACAGTCACACTGTATGTTAGGATGTCTTGCGGTTGATTACTGGGGAATTGACACAAAAAGACACTCCGTTACTACAGTAATAGAACTTAAAAGTTGAATTTAATATTAGATAATAGGTAGTGTTTCCTCTATTATAATCAGTATTTCAATATACACAGGATAGGATGTTGTAATATCCATTATGCCATACTCCAAGATGAGCACTTCAGTAGCCAATATTTTAGAATGGACTTGGGTTTAGAGCAGATATGTCATTGGGGTTTTCAAGTGGGCACCCTCCATCCCGGATGTTTCGTTGTTTTGTTCTTAATGAATAAAGAAATCCAAACAATAAAACAGAACAACACCAAAAATGTATCTATACTTGTTTAACAGTGTAGCTTACTTTATGATAGTCATGACATGAATACCATATATTGAAGCATCTAAATATATCTATTAATAAATCATTGACGCAGCTTCCGTGACAAAGTCATGTTTTTTTGTGACTTCTGCATTTGCCAGTGCCACACTATACACATTTCAAAAGTCACCAAAAACATGTTACATTGGGACCTACAATATCAAAGCTATCTAGCTGACCTATCTTATTATTTTGGTCCTTCGCTTATTGTAATACTAGTTATACAAATTTCACTTGAGAAATCAATTATCTTTCATGGTATTATGGTGACATAGCATTTGACTTGCCTTCATTTCTTTCTTGAACAATTTGCACTGTGTGCTCGAAAGCTGATGATTTACACTGCCTTTTTATTTTTCATATTTTTTTATTTTAATTTTAATATTTCACATTCTATGCTCCCCCAATGCATTCAATTCTACAAATGTAAGTACTCTACTCCCTACTCAGATCTGGAATGACTACAAACTAAGATGGAAGCCCAATGAGTTTGGAGGGGTAGAATTCATCCGAGTGCCTTCTAACAGGATATGGAAGCCAGATATTGTATTATACAATAAGTGAGTCCAACAAGTGAACTTTGTCTAGACATCTTTATTGATTGATGCAATTATTAAAATAGTATCCATCAAGCACAGTACATTGTCTGCAAAGGCAAGGACAAGGCAGAACATACACATATCCCCAACATGATATTCAAATGTCTTGTGTAAGCCTATATTGTAGGGATAATTTATGCCTGGTATTCTGTTAATGGACTACATGTGAATGATAACAGGCAATGTAATCAAAGGATGGTGTCATAGGGCATCGTTTTTCATTTATGTCTGCAGTCCAGTGGCAAGGTCGTACCATCATTCCTCCTTCTTGAAAGTCTCACTCATCTCGCTGTCGCTTCCTCCCTCTCTCCTTGCCACAGTGCTGTAGGAGACTTTCAGGTTGACGACAAGACCAAAGCGTTGCTTCGTTACAACGGAGACGTGACCTGGATCCCTCCCGCTATATTCAAGAGCTCCTGCAAGATTGACGTCACCTACTTCCCCTTTGACTACCAGAACTGCACTATGAAGTTTGGCTCGTGGACCTACGACAAGGCCAAGATCGACCTGGTGCTGATCGGCTCCACCATTAACCTCCGGGACTTCTGGGAGAGCGGCGAGTGGGTGATCATCGACGCGCCGGGCTACAAGCACGACATCAAGTACAACTGCTGCGAGGAGATCTACACAGACATCACCTACTCCCTGTACATCCGCCGGCTGCCCCTCTTCTACACCATCAACATGATCATCCCCTGCCTGCTCATCTCCTTCCTGACCGTCCTGGTCTTCTACCTGCCGTCCGACTGCGGAGAGAAGATCACCCTGTGCATTTCCGTGCTGCTTTCCCTCACCGTCTTCCTGCTGGTCATCACCGAGACGATCCCCTCCACCTCGCTGGTCATCCCTCTGATCGGGGAGTACCTCCTCTTCACCATGATCTTTGTCACCCTCTCCATCGTCATCACCGTCTTTGTGCTCAACGTGCATTACCGCACGCCCAAGACCCACACCATGCCTTGCTGGGTGCGCAGCGTTTTCCTCGGCCTGCTGCCCCGGGTGATGTTCATGACCAGGCCAGCGAGGGAGCCTGAGAGGCTGGACATGGCCAGAGCCATCCAGCTGCTGCCGTCTCGGCCCTGCACGTCGCACCAATCGGGCCCTGTGCAGCAGCCAAAACACCAGGCCCAGGCCCTGGCCTCCACTGTGGTGTCCAGCCTAGCCCAGCGCCACCGGCTCCTTGTTAACACGGAGCTCAACGACCTCAGTCTCAGCGTAGACCCAGCCAAAGCTCCTGGTGCCGGGTTCCTGTGTCGGGAGGGCCGCTGTAGTTGCTGCTGGCGCCAGAGGTCCACCAAGCTGCCGGCGGACTCTTGTGGAGGATACGGAGGGCTGGGCAGTGTGGGGACCCTCGGTGTAGGGGGTACTGCTATGATGGGGGGAAGCCCCTGTTCCAGCTCAGAGTCTCTGGATGGAGCACTCAAGTCCCGCTCTCCTCTTTCGCCAGAGGTTCGGGAGGCCATTGAGAGTGTCAAGTACATAGCCGAAAACATGAGACTGCAGAACGAAGCCAAGGAGGTAAGCCACATAGATGTAGCACTACCTTATGTATGTAGAGATAATTTAGGCTCAACTCAATCTTTCAATGGGTGATCATTAAGTCATTTTCTTTGATAATGGTTTAGGTCCAAGATGACTGGAAGTATGTTGCCATGGTGATCGACAGGATCTTCCTGTGGGTTTTTGTCCTGGTGTGCATCATGGGAACAGCTGGCCTCTTTCTACAGCCACTCTTACTGGCAGAGGACATGTGACCCGTATGCACACTTTCTTTTACACACACACACACACACACACACACATGCACACACACGCACGCACATGTGCACGCTATTATAGACACACAGCCATACTTATACACAAGTACATACACATTTAAACTATTCAGACTATTACTAGACACCTAATGTTCCAATTGGACAACGCAAAAAGAAATCCAAGAGGAGGTAGGATAGCAGTTTCATGTCAGCCTTCACTGTTGAATATGTGTGTGCTCATTGCAAAACGGGGACATTGTTTGTAAAATCTTGTCTATATGGAACTATAGGAGTTGTAAGTAAATCTGTTCAAAGACTCCTCTTAAACCAAGTAAATTACCCAGAATGTATTGCAATTCTGTTATATCTGCTAATATGAAGTAATGTTGGCCGTCACATGGGAATTTCACTACATGTTATTGGAAGCTGTTTTATTCATGCCAACATACTGCCCACATTACTTTCATGGGCCACAAAACCACACAAATTGGATGATGTGCAGAAGTGCTGTGCATGATTGACCATGGAATTCGTCTTATATTTAGAGCTGTGTGGTTTAGAGGTATAAGAACCTAATCATGTTCTAAGGTTGCTCCCTTGTGGATATCCTCTGCAACTACAAGTGCAAGTACACATTGCCACTTTTAATGAACGATCAAGTCAATCTTTTCAAATATACATTTTTAATTATATACTACCTGCTTACAGGTAGTATTTATATATGTTTTATATTTGCTTGTATTCTTGCTCAAACACAAATGATCTCTGGAGTTAAATAAAAATAAAAAGTATAAAAATATATAATAAATTGTGTTTAGCATCAGCAGCAGCACTAGGAGGATTTAAACTAGAAGGTTAAGTGTAGCTGGGTAACGTAAGACATCCTTTACCCTCCTGAGCCTTAGCTCATCAGATCATTAACAATCAATATGAAGACTGCCAATGACGAAGTACTTCTTCACACTGGGCACATCTTTATTTAACCAGCCCTCCGGCTGGACAAAGGATGTTCCATCTGTTCCCAACTAATTGGTTTAGAGAATTCTAACAACATAACATTTTGTTAACAACAAAGATGTATAAGATACATCTTGAGATTATGATTTAAGAACAACAATCAATCGTTTTGTAATGATTATTATAATGACCCCTGATGACCAGGCCCCTCTAAATATGTTTTAACGCAAGCTGTTACTAGCCCACAAGCATACCCTTAGAGTACACTGCATTCAACTTTGATTAAGGAAACTGTTCTTTGTAACAGATACAAATTAGCATTTGCATTCCGAGCACTTAGTACTTCTGTCTGAGGTATCATTTTTTGGCTATTGATGTGACCGAACAAACCTGAACAGTTTTCTTTACAACATACTATATGTTTATGTTGTATTAGTTTAAGCTACAGGGTAACAGCAATTTATATAAAGCATGTATACTGTTCCTGCATTATAAACAATCACAGAATAATGGTATTGTGTCAGTTTTACACTTGTTATTTCTGGGTTACACTCGCATAACTTGAGCGAAATATAAGACAAAAGAGCCCCATCGACAACTTAGTGAAAACATGGGTATAGAGTTATGCTATGAAGACATAGCTTGTCATATTGAGATTAAATAGTTTGATGCGTCATTTGTCAGCAATTCACTAAGGCAACATGTTTAATATTCTTCACGAAAAAGGAAAAACTAGGTAAAAGTTGTGTTTACTTTATCTACATAATTTGATGGCATTTTATTCTATATATGAATTGTATTTTATGACATAGTTGTTAGCTTAAACTATGCTTTGTAGATTACAGGAAGCAATGTGGCCCATGTAACAATGCGTTCTATCTTGGTAAATGACAGACCCTTTTTGCGTTGATAGAACACAGAGAGAATGTCAGTCTATAGACAAAGTGCTCCAAATTGCACAATGACTATCATGTTTCTGCTTCTGCTGTGTGAGTATATTGGTAGATATTCTAATTATATTTGGTTTAAATACTTTATTGAATACTGCTTTTCTTACAATTGGAGGATTTGTTGCATTTCCATTCTCATCAAAGGTACATGTGCAAGAGAGGCAAAAACCAAGAAAATGGGTCAGTAAAACGGCAAACATTTAGGAATATATTTAGTTTTATATTTTATTTACGATACAGATTTTTTTTCAACTAATTTTTACAATGTTTTTTTGTTGGTTCTAGACATTTTTCCTGCAAAGATTTTGGCAGCAAAAAGAATTGTACAAGAATACAGTGATATTTCAGTAACCTGCAGCACATTTGGGTTCAAAACAGAAAAGGTTGCTGTATTTGTTTACTTATGTCAGAACGGACATGGAATGGAACTAAAGAAACAGCAGGTGCATCAATTTGATACAACTTTCAGTTTAAATAAGGTTAATCTCCAACATAGTGGCAATTATTCCTGTCTTTTTTCAAAAACACATTACATGCCACATGTTGTAAGAGGAAATGGAGACAACTTAATCGATGTTCAAGTCATACGTAAGTCATATTAATTTAAATTATTCCCTGCTATGAAACGTGTTTTTGAGCAGACCAACACGTTTGTGTATCCTCTATTCTCACGAATGCAGCAACCTTTTAATTAGAAATACAAATAATTTATTGTTTTCTTCTTTTCTATTCCTCATGTAGCGAGTTTCATTCCAGCACATATCTCTTTAGCCCAACCAGTCAATGTCACTGAGGGGGATGATGTTGAATTCAAGTGTACTATTCTAGCTCAACACAACGTAGACAATAGCAGCAACCATTTTCAATATGTTCTCTACAAGCATGAAACCATTATCCAGGACCATGTTATCCCTGCAACGAGAACAGAGGCAACATTCAAAATTAGAAGTGTCACTGAGGCGCATACAGGCAATTACAGTTGTATGGTCATCCAAGAAAAATCCTTTTTTGACGACGACAAAAAGCCCCTTGGAAGTAATTATCAATTTCTGCAGGTCAAGGTCAAAGACGGTAAGTACATGACAATACATCGGCTACATATATTATGCTTCAATACATTGCTGAGTTAGATTTATAAAGTGACATTTATTTTAATTTCCCAGTGGATTTCAATGGACAAAAAATAATTATCATCTGTTTTGTCGTTCTACTGATCCTACTACTTATTCTGGGTGTGTTTCTGCTGGTAAAAGGTTAGTCTGTTTATTAGGCTACCATACTGTAGTATCATCCGAGTCTTTTACACATAATCCTATTTTAGAAATTCTCCCATGGGAGCATTTGCATGACAAATAGTTTACTTTATTTTTTAACAGGGTCATTACACTGTTTCTGTTGTAATAAAAGGTAAGTTTGTTGTGAATTGGATAATTTTGAGGAATATGCAATGTCTCAGATGGTTTATTGAAATCTTCTTACAGTGTAGGACAGGACAATAATGAGGTACAAGATATGGCCAAGAAGAGAGCGGATGGTATTTGAAACTATACATTTTAAAGACATTAAATGTGCTCTCATTTGAATTAGGACTAGATTATTTTGCATTGTAATGCCTGAATTTGTTTCTAAAGAAGAACATGAAGTGGAAGATGAAGCAAGGTAAGAAATCTTTTGTTTCAAAATCCATAGACTGATTTTTACCACGTTTGTATATTGCATGGCTGATCATGTTATTGTACTTACTATAACAGTAGACGGTGTGTTTGCCTGTGGTTGTAACTTCACCAATTCTTGAAATGTATGCAAAGATAAAAGATAATATTTACTTCATAGGGATCAGCAAATCGAATGGGATGACTTTTCTGAAAGTGCATCTTTTACAGGAAAGTAAAACATTTAACAATTTAACACATTGTTTTGCTGAAAATATTGATTGCCTTATTGCCATTATCAAAAAAT
>JAVQIZ010113894.1:0-11863 GCA_036023535.2 Galaxias brevipinnis
CCATTCTCTGTTCAAATACTGTAGCTGTCATCATTCAGCTGTCCATTCTCTGTTCAAATACTGTAGCTGTCATCATTCAGCTGTCCATTCTCTGTTCAAATACTGTGTCATCATTCAGCTGTCCATTCTCTGTTCAAATACTGTAGCTGTCACCATTCAGCTGTCCATTCTCTGTTCAAATACTGTCACCATTCAGCTGTCCATTCTCTGTTCAAATACTGTCACCATTCAGCCTTCGTTCAGGTCCCTATGAACTTCATCTGAGAGGAATGACTCAAATAGCCTACGTTTAGTTTGCGTAATGATCTGATGATGCTGAGGTTGAAATCAGGATCGATTCCCCTAACCCCCTTCTCTTTCTCCATGTCTCTCTCTCTCTCTTCCTCCCTCCTTCTGTGTGTGTGTGGCTGCGTCCTCAGATGAGAGAATCTGCTCTCCTCCGTTTATGGTACTGAACTCAGAGTGTGGACCGGACACGCTGGAGAAGATTAAGCAGCACGGACTCACCTTCCCCTTCAGTAAGTCACCTCAGACCCTCTTTAACCCTGAACCCCACTTGAACCCTCAGGAACCACCTTAACCCTGAACCCCACCTTAACCCTCAACCCCTTCTTAACCCTGAACTCCACCTTAACCCTCAGGAACCACCTTAACCCTCAGCCCCACTTCGGTGGTGGTGGTGGTGGTGGTGGTGGTGGCGTTTGGACAGATTGTGGTCACTTTGTGGCGTAGATGCAGTGCTGTCATGCCAACACAGCATTAGTGGAAAGAGAGTTTCCTCACTATGTTTACATGTAAATACATTACTCAATCTCTCTAGCCATGTTTCCCCTCTGTGAACAGTTCATTATGTTATTGGAATACATACACACGCTTATAACAGCTCACTGTGGTTTATCTTCTCTCTCTCTCTCACTCACTCACACTCTCTCTCTTCTCTCTCTCTCTCTCTCTCTCGCTCTCTCTCTCTTTCTCTCTCTTCTCAGTTTGCAAAACACGGGTGGCACATGGAACCAACTCCCACGAGGTAAGAGATTACAGGGTTCAAAGGTCACCTTCTTGGCAGTCACACTCGACTTGACCTCTGCCCTCTCTGGGTAATCATTAGACGGCTGTAGTACCTCTGTGTGAGTCATACCTGGGCTAAAGGTGCACACCTTTGACTCACGCCAGCCAATCTGTCTCCGTCTGCCGTTTAACCAGGCGGCTAAGTGGTTTATGCAGGAGTGTATGTGCTGTTTCACTTAGGAAAACAGTAGTCGTTAAACATCAAACAAGGTTGTCACCTTCTAAAATTCACTATTGAATCAAACAATGTTGCTGCTAACTTGTATAAATATTTATATTTTACTCTACGATTATTTACAGATAGTTTTATTTTTTTTTGCAGAGATGAATCTCTGCATTTTCCCACTGCACCAATACTTTTACATTCCTTTACATTTAGTATTGGTGCAGTGGGAAAATGCAGATTCATCTCTGCAAAAAAAACTATCTGTAAATAATCGTTGGACAACGTTCTAAATAATTTACACGGTTTCATTTTCCCAACTTGTTCCCCTGGTGATGTACCGAGACGACCTTTGACCCCTCCCGTTCTCTCCGATGGCCATCATCTTTAGCGAGGCGGACCTGGTGATGTAACGAGACGACCTTTGACCCCCTCTAACCCCTTTGACCCCTCCCCATCCTCTCAGATGGCCATTATCTTCAGCGAGGAGGATCTGGCGGACGTGAAGCCTCCGTGTGTGATCCAGAGCTTCATCAACCACAACGCCGTGCTCTACAAGGTGTTTGTGGTGGGGGGCTCCTACAGCGTGGTGGAGCGGCCCTCGCTCAAGAACTTCCCCGCCGGACCCGCAGGTGAGGACACCACGTAGAAACAGAGCGGAGTAGAACCAGTCACTGGACCGCAAGTGAGGGTCAGAAACCACGTTGAACTAGAGCGGAGTAGAACCGCCTTTACATAAATTAGGCCAACAATATCAACAGGGTTAAACGGACCTAAACGAGTGTTCTAGAACAACCAGTGTTCTCCTTGTGCATAGAACTATAATTACTAGAAGACTACATGACTTCTGGTCTAGTCTTTCTACACGGAGCTCTCAGGTCCTTTTAGGAACAGGCCAATAAAGTACCTCATAAAGGTGTGTTGTTATGGTTACTGGGACGGGCCTTCAGCCTGTCTTAATAAGGCCACCGCCGTAGCACTGCAGACCTGGGGTCCAGGCCTCACGGAACAGCCGAGGACTTTGAAACGGCTCTCTAAACGTTCGGGAAGCCTTTTCTTCTTCACAGGGCTGATTTGATTTAGTCTACCTTGTCTAGCATGGCGATCTGTCTGGCTTCTAAGGTGCTTGGGGAAAAAACCTGGCCAAGTTCCGTTTTGACTGTGGGGTGGCCTTGTGGAGAAAAAAACCCAGAGGAAAATGGATAGCATTCCAGTGTGTCGCCGTGTCTCCACACTGTGATCAGGGCCCGGCATTCCTGCCTGGCCTGTTTGCAGCTGCAGAGGGGATCAGTGTGGTTTTGCATGCATTCGCCTGCATAGCGCTGACTACACCTCTCGGCTCCATTTGCATGGTGCACAGTAAAAACCCTCATGTAAAATGGGTTTTAGCTGCGGTGGATTTGCCTTCTTTGCCTAAAGCATAGAGCAGGGTGTGTGTATGTATTTGTGTGTGTGTGTGTGTGTGTGTGTGTGTGTGGTGGGGGTTTGTAAACAGTAGCCTGGTTAATGACCCACCGGGCACAGAGAACAGAGTTGTTTTTCATACCATTTAAATCAGTGAAACACATAAATCAATCTTAGCTTCCCCGCCTGGCATGGGGTCAGCCAGGAGCCAGTCTGTCATATAAACGCCTCTCTCTTGTCTCTGCATGTTGTCATATGAACAGCACGCTCTGCAAGTCTCTAAGGCCTGATTGGCTGGCACTTAGCTGACTAGCCCTGATTGGCCCTGGTTAGCTCCGTTTGGCCCTGGTTGGCAGCAGTTATCCCTGATTGGCCCCATATATCACTGATTGGCCTTGGTTAGCTCTGATTGGTCCCGGTTGGCCTCGGTTAGAAAACATATGCCGAATTATCTTAACGAGCAGTTCACTGGCTATCAAAGAAGCACTGCGGCATCCCCACCACGTGACCTCTGACCCTGTCTCCCATTGGCTTATCAACACCTGGAGGGAACCTTGTTAGGAGCCGACAGAGGGATGAAGCAAAGGATTGAAATAAACGAAGAGGGAAATTGATTTGGACACTGTGTGGAAAGAGGGGAGTGGAGGAGAGGAGAGAGAGGGGGGACGACATCATTTTGTAAATATTGAGAGAGAGAAAATGAGGGGGAGAGGAGAAGAGGGTTCCAGCCAGGTACAGGGGGAGGGGAATGTAGGACAGATAGGATGTGGTCCAGCCTGGAGGTCCACACAAACACTCCTAACTAAAGGAGGGACCACTGGAAGTCCTGTGGTGTAGCAGTCCTCCTACCATCCTATTAAAACCAGTATGTTTGGTCCTCCTGCTGCTAAAACCAGTATGTTTGGTCCTCCTGTTGTTCTGCTAAAACCAGTATTTTTGTTCCTCCTGTCATCCTGCTAAAACCAGTATGTTTGTAATGGGTCAAACGTTTGAGGTTTGTCTTTTGAACAGCACTATCCATGTACTTACACACTAGAAACATGCATAAAGGAACAAGCCATTCTAAAATCCACCTTACTTTCCGGCTGTTTGGTGCTTACCAGTGTTTTATTTTTAGTACTCTTAGCAGTCCGAGCTGTTAGGAACGTTCATCCAGTCAGGAGGAATCTCTAACTTCCTCTCTTCCCCCATCTTTACTCTCCATCCACCTTAAAGGAAAACTGACTATTAAATGATATTTTAATAAGACCTAAATCAAGTTAGAAATATTAGTCTGTCCTCTTTTTTTATTTTCTCTCTTGGAGAATGAGGAACCTTATGAAGTCATGACCTATGAACTTTAAGAAAGGATTGAGTTCTTCAGGTTAGCCTGAAGGTTCTAGAAGAGAGGGTGTTTTAATGTCCACTCAGAATGCACGGAGCTATGAATCCATGTGAGAAAGGTTATTGTTTGAATACTAAATGAATGATGAACGATCTGTGGCAGGCCTCCACCTCTTCTCTGGCTGCAGCTGCTGCTATGATTGTAATCTGATATTATCATGATAATACATAAAAAAGACGTTTACTCCAATACTGCACTTCTTTGGGATTTGGCCCCCTGAAATATTTACATGCCAATCAGTCCAGCAGTTAATGATTACCCATTATGGGGCTGGTTTTGGGACTGTAAAGAGAGAGAGAGAGAGAGAATGATTGATTGGTTCATGGCCTGATTTTAAAAGACATGAATCAATCGACCTGTTAGTTGAATCATGGAAGCTGAGAGCAGCTGAGTTCTGAGTCATTCTCCAAACACAATACTCTGAGGATGTGTTTCCCCTTTCTGCCGTTCCGTCACCTGACACTGGAGCATTGTGTGGACAGCGCAACCAGTCACACAGATATATGAGCTGTCCGACCCCAGTTTGACCCTAGTGAACTACAAGTTCCTCCGTTCAGTGCTATAGACTCCTCTTGGACGCGATGCTTCATGGTAGCCAGGATAAATTGAGTGTGTCTTCAAATCCATAGTCACTGTGTCATCGGTTCAATGGCCCTAGCTGATCAGCTGTGGCTCCTTTAAGCCTGTGTCGCCCCCTAGTGTCTGAAACGCCATAGCAGACCTTCACAAAACCGGTTGTCAGAGAAGTGTGTGCTCTTTATCTCTCTCATCAGAGTCCTATGAAACTTTAATCTTTGTCCTTTCTAAGTGCCCTTTCCTGAAAAGTTACTGCATTTCCATTCCCCAAAATGACTACCATATGCTGACTCATATTATGTAACAATACATGTATTAAATATTTGCTTAATACATTGTTATTCAAGTGTTTTTTTTTTCTCTTTCAGACAGGAAAGCCATTTTCTTCAACAGTCACAACGTGTCTAAACCAGAGTCCTCTTCTGACCTGACTTCGGTAAGTCCAGAGAACAACGGCCAGAGAATGTCTCTCTATGACACAAAGGAACGCTGTCTGACTCTAGTGTTAATTAGGATGGAGAGAGAGAGAGAGAGAGGAGAATGCACACCTCTTGTCCTAATGGAGGGAGGGAGGGAGGGAGGGAGGGGGAGAAGGAGAAGGAGAGAGAGAGAGAGAGCTCTAGTGTTATCTCAACGAATGGTGTGAACAGAAGACATGTTGTCATGGTGATGTTCTCCTGTCCGTCTCAGAGGGACAACGTAGAGGGCGTGTCCCAGCCTCCGAGCGATGAGGTCATCAGGGAGCTGTCCAGCACGCTGCGCCAGGCTCTGGGGGTGTCCCTCTTCGGCATCGACATCATCATCAACAACCAGACGGGCCAGCACGCCGTCATCGACATCAACGCCTTCCCTGGTAGGTGCAGTACCCTGCTCCTCCACTGGGGGGAAGGGGGCAGTAGAGGGAGATGTCAGTGAGACAGTGAAAGGTTAGTTAGTCTACTCATTCATTCAAGAGAGTGATATTGATTTGATTGTTTAGTTGATTCTGAACATTCTGACCTGGTGTTCATTAAGTTGAACATATCAGTAGAAATGGTAATTGCCTTAACACAATTTTTTTGTCGATGAAAAGTTACTACGCCACCATGAGAATGACATCAGAAAGGGTTGGAATGCACGTTGGGGCAAAAATAGGTATTGATCCAAAGGGGGTTGCTATGGTAACACTGTAGCCATCGACAACAGTTGTTGTGTGAATCAAGGGGCAGTGAGTTAGTTGTTCCAAAGCAAGAGAACTGTCCCAACCAAATGGTCAATACTAACTAACAACACTCCTGTCTTCGACCTGATTGGAGCTCAAAAACATACTCCAGGGTTTGAGAACAGACCCAAAGAATGTGACAAAATGTGGTAAAATGCCGAAAACGTTGAGCGGTCTGTATGTCCCAAGAAAAAAACACACACATGTCTCTGTATTTCCACTAGGCCCTGCTCTCACTGTGTCCCCGTCCTACCTGTCTGCGTTCCCTAGGTTACGAGGGCGTCCCCGGCTTCTTCAACGACCTCCTGACCCACATCACCAGTGTGCTCCAGGACAGCGGCCCCGCCGGCAGTGAGCTGCAGCCCAAAGGCCAGGGGAGCAGCACCCAGGAGCCCACCGCCACCAGCCCCAGCCCCAGCCCCAGCAGCCCCGGCCAGGCTCCGCAGGGCTGCTGCAGCCCCTGGATCGTGGAGGGGGACGGAGGTCTGAAGGCGCCCCGACAGAGACTGGGCTGTAACGCTGCAGTGTCCCCTAACTTCCAGCAGCACTGTGTGTCCACGTTAGCCACCAAGGCCTCCTCCCAGTGACCGCCCCCTCATAACCCACACCCTGTTCTACCCCCCAAGCGAAACAACAAAAACAGAAGATTATCCTGACAATATTAATGAATAATAATCATAATAATTATGATATATTAATAATGGTGATATACCTATATTCAAAAACATTGATTTTGATGATGGTGATTGGGTGTTTTTTTTGTTTTTTTTCTCTCTCTGCCTTTTTGTACTTTTTTGTTGTCTAATAAGACTTATTGTTCCGTAATGTGAACATATGGGAAGTCTGCCTGGTAGCTGAGCGTGTCTCTCTCCATGTTGAATCTGTGTAATTAAAGGGTCCATAGCAGGATGCTGTTTAAGAGGGAGTAATGGGGTTGGATTCTTACCAGTGAAGCCAGACTGAGGAGCAGTGAGAGCCCTAAATCTCTTGGTGTCTTTTTAATCCTCCTTACAAGCGCCGACGCGTTCTTCTTTCCTGCATTGAACCAGAAATACCTGTCTGTCTGTCTGTGTGTGTCCGTTTGTCTGAGTGTGTCTGTCTGGCTTTCTGTTCGAGGCCACCACACTTTCTTGTCTGTGAAAGCGAGGAATGATGGGTGGGTGTGGGTGTGGGTGTGGGTGTGTGTGTGTGTGACTTTAAACACTCCTCCACTGGTTGGGAGCTGCTATAGAAACTACAGACAGACAGACAGACAGTCAGTCCAGGAGCCCAGCACGTTTTAGTTGATAAGCAAGTTAACTTTAGGGCTAAGATGTTGAACACAACAAGGAGAGATTGCTGTTTACTTCTCTGTGTGCCATCAAAATGACATGTAGATCACTGAAGTTCTAACAGCAAATAGTTAGTCTTGTTAAAAGCAATTTGGGTAGCACTAAATCGTTCAAATGTCTGCTGAATACTCTCTTTCTACCTGATTGGAACATTTTGTCAACAGTCACTGTAAGAGCAGATCCAAGTCTTGTTTTCCATGTGACTTAAAGTGACTTGCAGAAATGTTTGCGAGAGTTATGGTTTCAGTTTGGGAAGGTGTTTTTCAGCCCAGGTCCCATTTTTTACGAGTTTTGTCCCCAAAGGGCAGATGAGCGTCACATTCCGTTTGTGTGGTTGGGTTTTGCCACAAATTCCTCGCTTACAGAATTCCAGTGCCCGCGAAAGGTACTTAGTAAATAGTACACAAATTGAATTGACAAAATCTTTTTTTCTTTGAAAGGTTTATGTGGCAGTTTCCACGTGTTTTTATAGATACATAGATTTCAAAGGGAAACTGAGTAAAGCCAATCAAGACGTTCCCGTTGTCCGTTGACTGGTGAGGATATGAATTTGCACAGGGACCTTTTCGACCTTCTCAAAAAAAGCATTTTATTATTTTAACGTTGATATTGGTCTTAAATCCCGACAAAATAAGGTATTTGTCTGGCAGCAGAATATATTGTCCTGCCATACGTTTTGCCTGTTTTCCCACGAATAATGAATTGTTAACAAAATCTATTTACATTTCTGGGCCTTTAATTTGGTATTTTCATTAAGATTCGAAAACATGTTATTACCCCAAATTCGATGTGAAATCTATATTTGTATATTCAGACTAAATCAAATATAAATTATTATTTTTGTTACAATGAAATTATAAATTGTTATGTCTTCATTACTAAGGATTCTATGATTTTTCCGTTGTCCTCACTAACCGTGTGCAAGAACTATTGTGCCGTGAGTACCAACCAAGAGGTTTCCTATGCCCATTACAGCTCACTGGGCATTACGTTCTTGTTTCGGCCTGACGGTATCAATCGTGTTCTGATTACTTCTTGTTATTATCATGTTAGGAGGGGGAGAAAATCCTAATTCTGTCTTTGAATGGTCATTGTGGGAACTTTCTACGTCTAATTTGTTAATATATTCATCCTTCCTGACATCTATTGAGAGCTACTTTATATTATTGAGATTTTATGGGGAGGGTAATATGGTTTAATAATGCAAAAGACAGCGAGTTACGATTCGAACAAACAATGGCTTATTTTGATGCAGGGATGGTGTCCAGCTGAACGACAGAATTTAACCTCTGACCTTTTGAGGTCAAGCTTGGCTTATGGCTGACACTGTTCTACCCATCACCCCATAATTAAACCTGTCCATATTTAAACCTTTGTCACAGTCCTTAGCCTGGCTCCAAACCTCTTAGAGCACTGGTCAATCGCTTAGCACTGGTCAATCGCTTCCAGGAAGCAGCTCAGAGATGCCCTTTTAATGGTGGCTGTTGAGTTTCCCAATGGAACAAAAATAACTCCCAGTTCTATAGTGCTGTGATGTCGCCAACTTCTCTGTGAGATGTGTATTCCCAACTAATAAAAGTCGTCATCCAATATGTTGTGGAAAGATGTAACATCCCTGTATAAACCGTTTCTGCTGTGTCTGACATTGTGATCTTCTTCATTGTGCTTCTAATTGGGAAATCAGTAGTGAACCTTTTTTCCTTGGGTCGATTCTCCAGCCAACCCAAAAACAAGTGTCTTTCTGTTCTCTGCTTACACCTGAATGTTGATTTGGAAATGTTATTTAATACAATGTGTGTGTACTATAACAACATGCATTCATAACGTACAGTATATGTTAGTTTTGTATCGGTTCTGTAAGGAGACGAGAAAAAACAATCCACAATTTTTGTGACCTTTTTTTATTACAAAGAAATGGCCAATCCAATGGGGCACAATAAATCTGAAATGTGTGAAACCTAGTGTGGTTTTAGTGAGTTACTGTGCATTCCTGATGCCTGTCGTCTCTGATACTGTAATATTTATCTAGCATATTAACCTAGTGCCAAACCGATTCGATTTAACTTCCAAAAGATGTCTAGACGATTTCACCACACCAGACTACTAGATCACATGGCTCCGAGTTGAAATCTCAACTATTCCGATTTTTCAAGAGCTAGTAACTGGAGAAGCCTCTGGGGCCTGAACGGTTTGTAGAATTAAAATGGTGTCACGTGAATGTAGATTCTGGAATCCCATCTATGTGTAATGTTTATACTATAGAAATACATAACACGTGGCATACCTTTGATGTAGTCAACAATATGATTTGAAGTGTTTGCGTAGCCAATGAATAATATGTCTAATAGCCAAGTGTTAACATAGGCACTAGTAGTAGGCAATCGGAATGCACCTTTGTCTGTCAATCTCTTGAAAACCATTTCACTCTTCAAATGAACTAACCGTTTAATATAATTTTCTTTCTGGTACAAATATGCCTTTTTTTTCCCGGGGATGTGGACCAATCAGACAGTGAAACAAGCCCAACAGCAGAAAAACAAAGTGACATTCCTAGCCAGCCTCGCGGATGTTTTATTGCTTCAGCCTTCTTACACATCTGACATTTCATAAGAGATGGGTTTGAGAAACGAGAAAGTACAAAGAGAACACAAATAAAAAAACAAACAAAACACATGAAACTTTCCTACACAGGGTAATGACACTGTACAACACATCAGCACCTAATAAAATATATTTTTTCATAATCTTCAGTTGTCTGTACAGGTATAAAAAGAAACAAAACAACAACAAAACAGGTAATATTTACAAGTGCTCAAGAGATTTAAGGTAAAGATAGTCACAGTACACAGTTTAAGAAACATCCATCTGCTCCCTGGCAGAGAAAGACTTTCCCCTTTTCAGGGATGAGTCAAGTCTATCTGTGTCCACCAGAGGGCGCTAGTGCGCTGGTTGCTGTAATCGTAAAGCGCTTGGGTTTGCTAACAGCCCCAATATGGTGGAGAGACAACGAAGCTTGTCTTTTACATTTTCTGGCAACTTATCGTTGTCTTTATACCTGTGGATGGACAGGAAGATATGGGTCAGCAACTAGGAAACATCACAGCTAACTGGGCAACACACTTTAAAATGGGTAATGTCAGCTGCTGCCCTCTTGGCCAGGTCACTCTTGTAAAAGAGATTTTTAATCTGAATGTGACTACCTGGTTAAATAAAGGTTTGAATAAATCAAAAAAAATGTATGTAGTGTGTCCCATTTGAGGAGCAGATGGGGTATTTTAATGTGTGTGTGTTTTACCTGGTGGTGGTGGTGGTGTGTGTGTGTATGTGTTACCTGGTGGTAGTGGTGGTGTGTGAGTGTGTGTGTGTGTGTGTGTGTGTGTGTGTGTGTGTGTGTGTGTGTGTGTGTGTGTGTGTGTGTGTGTGTGAGTGTGTGTTACCTGGTGGTGGTGGTGGTGGTGTGTGTGTGTGTGTGTGTTACCTGGTGGTGTGTGTGCGTGTGTGTGTTACCTGGTGGTGTGTCCCTCTGGAGACGTGTATGTGATAATAGAGACCCCTGCTTGCATCACCAGCTGGGAACCATCGTTGAACTGCACCCACACTTCTCCACTGGTCAGCTAGACATCACAAACAGACACACACACAGATCGATACACAATCATCTGCTAATCTCAACAGATCGTTTACACAGCGTCTCTAATGGATAGTATGATATTATAACTATTTACAATAAAACAAATACCCAGTAGTTAAGAAAAATACTTAAATAAATAATGACAGAGCATTTTTCTTCTTGAATAGAGGTATAATAACAATATAGTTTAGTAATAAAGGCATGTGACTGGTCTCCCAAAAGGAGCCAACATATCAGGGAGGATGTGGTGATTCCCTACCTGGGAAGCCCAGCCGATGTTGGGCACAAACACAGACTTCAGCACCTTCCCAGTGTTGGCTCCTGGTCCTGGCCTCAGGGACAGAGGGGAGTTGTTCTTCTGCAGGCTGCCTGTGGTGAAGTCAGACCCATCGTACGAGATCATCTGAGGGTGAGAAAGGGGGAGGGGTAAGGTTACACACTGCAGATACTACGGCTTGTGGTTTTCTTTCTATTGAAGAGATAAACTGTTTTGATAAACACAGACACTTTGGGACAGGCACTTCAAAACCAACTTTGTTTGCACAGAAAACGTCATTCTCCACAGTTAGGCCAGAGATCTAAACTGTAAGGTATGCAATATGTGTAATAAGGTAATGAATGAGGGGCAGGGACCTACCGAGGGCGTGATGCGGGGGGGCTGGGGTGGCGACACCATGTCAGCGGGGGCCGGATGTGGAGGCTGGCTGGATGGACACGGGACGTCTGGGTTAGTGGGCCTCCTAGTGGTCAGGGGAGGTAAAGACACACTGTTATTAAGAATTCATACCAAACAAAAGTGTATTTCAATACATAGACTGAACCTGGGCTAAACGCAACTGATCTAGATTAGAACAAACTTGAGAAGCTGAGTCAGCAAATCGTTCAAATTTAGATCTGATAGTTTTGACGAGGTTAAATCTGGATCAAAACTAAAAGCACCTGCAGCTTTCATTAACATCGTGAACTCTACCTGATGCAGTGGTTGACTGTAAGGGCACCGTGCTGTGTCTCCTACCTACAGCTTTCATAGTGAACTCTTACTGATAAAGTGTAAGGGCACCGTGCTGTGTCTCCTACCTACAGCTTTCATAGTGAACTCTTACTG